>CAEGAE010035452.1:0-43718 GCA_903067095.1 Girardinus metallicus | reverse complement strand
ATATACAAAAAAGAGAGTTTAAGTGGTTCAATTAAAAATGTGCATGTTTTTTATTTGATTAATCGACAGAATAATTGATTGCTAAAATAATCGCTAGTTGCCGCACTGTCTGAGATGTGTGAAGTTTTTAATCAACTTCCCACTGTAACAGGAATGTATGTTAGTGTTAAACGTTGAGAAGGTTATAGCTGACCGAAGTCCATCACTTTTCTCAAACTCTCCTCTCTCTATTTTGTGACCGAGCATCGCCCCGATGTCCTTCCCGCGACCTCCGTACGAAGATGCTGCACTTCCTGCACCGGCGACAGACACTGTCAGCAAACACTAAGCAGCTGTACTACTTTATTTCCACGCACGTCTGAACTGACTCAGCGCTAAAATCTTCGAGGCTTCCCGCACAAAGACGCTCCCTCACCAGCTCCAAGCGCAGCTGTACGACGAGAGAGAAGACCGAGGACGGAGAGCGAGCGAGAGATGCGCTTTAAATCATCATTTGCATGTGAAACAGACTGGCACGCGGATCAAAAACCTGGAGCTGGAAGGGGGCGCGCGGCACGCAGCCGTGGGAACGCGCGCGGAGACAGCGGCAGCCCTGTGCGAGCCGGGGGAGCACGTGAGGCTGATTACAAAAGTCAGTCCGGACGGAGAGAGAGAGACAGACGAAGCGAAGGGAGGGAGGAATGGAGATGAAGAGAAGGACGGAGTGGCTCAGAACCACCTGGACCCAACCTGACCCACAGATCAGGGCAGAATCAGTGAAATATTGTTTCAAAAACCACAAACCTTCTGTAACCCACTGCATTTATAGTCTTTGCAAGAACCACGTCGAAGACACACAATTGTCTCCATTACATAAACGCAATTAAAAACCGTGTTCTTCCTCTGCCTACATCCCCCAGAATGCTGTGCGGTTCTTGATGGGATTCAATAAAATTATTTAATATTCTATCAGACGTATTATCTACTGATATTGATCACTTGTCTTTTGGTATCTCTGCCAATTTGATAGATGTCTTATACTTTTTCCCGAAACTTAATTTTATTTCCATTTTATCGTTTATCTACCTGTGATGTTGTGTTTGGTGTGAAGCACTTTGGTCAGGTGAGGCTGTTGTAAATGTGCTGTATAAATAAACTTTAACTTGGCTTGACTGTCTGTCTCAATGTATATTGTCATTGGTCTATTTATAACAACGAGAAATCGGTTCTAGTCAAACCAAATAAAATAAAAAAAAAAAAAAACAGAAGCTGAGCTTACTTGTCAATAAAGAGAGCCTGTTATCCATGAAAATAATAATAACAGTGGAAATCAAACACTCTTCCAACACCTGCCTTGTTGCTGGTGAGACCAAAATATTAGATGTTGCATTTCTAATCACAGGAATCAGGATGAAACAAATATGAGTAAACCTCCGATGAGTCCTTTGAGTCTTGGCCAAGATTACAGGTACCGAAACCTGTCGGTGTGTTCTTTCTTCATGAATATAGCAACGATACATCGACTAAAGTATGAGCAGAAGGGGATTGAAAACATGGAGTGATACCATCAAATCAGTGTGCTTTCACGTTACACAATGACTTTCAGTTCATCAACACTCTTTTGACGAGAAGCACCCGTGCAAACGCGACGCGCCGAGCCGAACAGCAGCAGAGCTTTATGCACCCTGACCTTGAGCGACCTTCAGCGGCACGGCTGGAGAAGGGGACTGCGGCGTCTGAGCGCAGCGACATAAAAACAAGCGCGTCACTGTGGGCCAGGCTGCCGGCTTTGAGTCTGCACAGAGATAACTTCTGGACCGGCAGCATTCCACAAACCTGTCCTAGTCGGAACCGCAAGCGTGGATCTGGACCGGACACGTCAGCCTTGTTCTGATGTCTCAGAGTGACCGAATTATGCATATAAAGAGAGGCTTGCTGAATCGTGATGAGAGCGTTGCTTTGTTCTACAGCAGCCGAGTCAAACTCATTTGGTTTTTGGGTCGTATCGAGATCGTGAGTGTCCTCAAACGGCCGGTTGTGGCTGAATGTATTGATAAAATTACCAATTGACCAACTGATAAAATAGGAATAATTATCAATTCTTATGGTAAAATGCAAAAATGTTCACATTTCTGTAACTTGGCGGTAGTGGTGGGCGATAAAGACTTAAAGTTTTATTGTGATACTTTGCGGTATGATTGTGATAACGATGAAATTGACGATAAGAACTTACTTCTTTTTTAAGAAACTGTACGACTGTGACTGTGTGTTACAGCAATTACGGCCCCACAAACACAAGCACTGCTCTTGCAAAAGTAAAACACGCTTCTTTAGGAACAGAACTGTGATTTACGTCACCGAACTGCACACGGTTACCGCATTTTTCAAATTAATTGGTATTTAGCGACGCCGTCATTGGACTAAAAGTGGAGTAAACAGTAAAACTATCAATCCTGGCGATACGGACAATTTTGGGCGGTTTTAAACATATTTAATTGGAATTTATCATGACAACTATGGATCAAGATTTGTATCGCGACAAACGATAAACGACGCAATAAATTTCAATATTTGGCAGTATACAGATTGAGAAAATAATATTTAAGCACACACCTGACACGTGTTATCTACAGTAAGACAAACTTACACACATTCATTCTTTATTATGAACAACTTTTTCTTTATCAATTATATGTTGATTTCCTGTTATAAATGACAGCAATTACTCACTACAGTTATACATTTCTGTTAAAACTGTAGACCTGTGGGATTTTACTTGATGCCTATTAGACAACTTTATACCTCTTTTTTATAGAGGTACAAGAAAGAAGTATAAAGACTTCGTTGGCCTTCTTTTGACGGCTAAAGAAGTCTTGATTTTGGATTTCTTGCTAAAGGTAAACATCTGGTCCTATTTCCAACAGAACGTGTGGGACGATACGGCAAATCTTGTTTATCCAAAAACATTTCTTGAATAAATTTTATATGTAAATCTCTGACCTAGCTTCTTTTTTTCCATAATTCAATATCTGCCTTTTCACCGCTTTTTGCTCCTCGTCTGTCGTTTAACCTCCTCTGGTTGCGGATCACCGATCTTTTCTGGCTAACAAGACAAAAAAAAACAGAAATCAAGTCATCACAAGAGAGCGACAGCGTGAGACACACAGGACGGAACTGAGAAAACGCTCCTGGTGGAAGGGAAATTGAATTTGGTCCGATCTGTCCACCCGAACACGCGGGAACTGTAAACACGATCCACAGAAACCTATCAGCAGAGACAAACACACACATTGTTCAGCTGTGTTGGAGCCAACGTAAACATCTACATGATAAGAGACGTGTTTACAGCTGATCTGCTCTAGGAAACCCTTTTAAACGCTTGCAACACGGAGACTCGTTTTTGATTATTATAGTAAGTGAAGTAACAAATGTGTCCCCACAGTATAATGTAGCAATCATTATGTTTTAATGAGAGGATGTTCTGACAAAGTCATTAAAAACCTCTAGAGACTTGTTAGCTAAAACTCCTCATATAAATCACGGTTGTCCAAAAACCTTTGAAGTTAATGAAAAAATCCACTTTTGAAGGAAATGGTAGCTTAAAATTGGTCTGTAGTTTGAGGCAACAATTGGGTCAAGGTTTCCTCATTTCATGAGAGACTGAGCAGCCAGAGGCAGTTGGCCCATAGGGGGCGCCACAGTCTCAGATGTGGATGCGTCAGTGGAAAAGCCAAACATGTATGGTTGCTAGGGAAATAAATAAATATCTGCCCAACTACCATTGTTGGGGCGCTGGAAATTTCGCCCCTGCTAAAGAAGATGTGAAGGAGTCATATGGTGATAAAACTGAAGTGGAACAGTAAAGTTTTTCCAATGCAGTTTTGCAAAATACGCTAATTTCGATACGGCGGAAAAATCGCCTCATCCTAGCGCAAAAACGTTCTATCAATAAGCGTGTGTTTATCTGAAGTTGGCGTGTTTCCATTAGGGAAATTTTATTTCGTAGTTACAATTTGCGCAATTTTAGAGTCAATGGAAACGCAGCTAATGGCTGGAGAAAAAAAAACAAAAAACTATCTTGTTTCGGATTCGTGTAGCATAAAAACTGAAAGCTGCTTCTCTAAGTTTGGATTTGATTCTGGGGAAGCAGAGTAGACCAGAACCAAAAGACCCAAATGTTGCTTCATTATCTTTGGGATCAGTCTATGAAGGTCATTTTCAAGTGATAAATAGGTGGGACTTCTGTTCAATCTTTTTAAATGACCCTTTGGCTGCTCTCTAATGAAAAATTATTAGAGCATGGCGACTTAAAAGCGATTTGAAAACAAATGAAAGTGCAGTTCAAACATCTGGCAAGTTTCTTTTCATGTTTCTGTCGTCTGCAGCAAATCCCATTATCTTTCCCTTTCTTCTCTGATTTGCAAGGGGTTTTTACTTTTTCAAGGCTGGGTAGATTTTGATGTTTGTGTCAAAACTTGGTGGAAAAATCCCGTCCGAGCCCACACTAATTGGAGTTTATGTGTAATTCAATACAGGCAAGCGTAAACTTCCCTGAAAGTTCAGAAGCAGCCCTCTTCTTGTTGTCACATCAGAGGAGCGAAGTGACTAAGAGAGCGGGGGAAAGAACTTCGAAAGAAAGGCTGATTACACCAAGATCGTCTTGGATTTCTACCAACATGAAAAGTGGCACACTAACCAAGATTCCTTGAAGAAAAGGAACTCGGCAAGCTAAGAAAGTTTGGGGGTGAATTTCAAAGTAATGCTCCAACGCAGCAGATTCTCGGCAAATGACTCACACGCAGCTTTAGTTTTTTCAAGGCACTGCCACCCAACCAACACCAACAGCAAAATAACTCAACAGTGGAAGAGCCTCCGTCAAACATTAAAGCTAGCAGCATTTTTTGCCAAGGCCAACTTCAAAAAGGCTGAACACGCTTAAGAATTAACTACCTAAATATTTTCCACATTGCGAAACCCAATTAAGGGATTACAAGACATTTTTAAACTTTTGAAGCAATGGCTTAATTTCCCGGGTTAGCGTTGCAGCCTCGCTAGCTGCTACCTGGTCATTTCAGAAGACTCTTACGGCTAACAACACGTCAACATTTGACAAGCACGGACTATGTGGTGTTCTTCGCTGCTGCTTGCGTAAAGTTGTTAGCAAAAGTTGCTACTCTTCAGCCATTTTCGGCTTCCTCTTAAAAAGTTGTGCAAGTTATTTTTATCCTTATTTTAGCTTCAGGAAGCAAGCCTGCATTTCATCCAAAAAAAAAAAATAATACATGGAACAAATGGAGGAGTATGTTCACTTAAACTAGATTTTTCAGCCTCGACAAAAACTGATATGTGGACGTGATAGTGGATATTTCTCAGCTTCAAATTTTTACTCATCCATTTTTAACTATTTTACCACCAGCAACAGCACAACAAAAAAACCACAGAAGAAGACACAAACAGGAAATATCCCAAAAATTTTTCAATGTACAGTCTAGCTAAAGAAACTTAAGTTACAAAATTTGTTTTGTTTTTGAATAATGTCAACCCAAGGACTTTTTAACAATGATTTATTATGATGCTGATACATTTTTAGGTACAATAATTACAGGATTTTATGAGTTGAGGATGGCATGAAGCTGTGTTTGAGAAGCTGTTAGCATGTCCAAATCCTTGGCTTAAGCATGTTATTAAATTTTGTCTACTGATCTTCGTCTAGATTATTGTGGGAGTAGCATAGCGATTTGTTGGCTAGAGAGAGATTAAATCATAAATCTTCATAAATGGCATCCTTGCACCCTTTGCGATCTTTGAATCAGTGGAACTAACTTGATTTGTACTTAATTTCAGCATTAACTGCTAATATTCAAGCAAATCTATATTCACAGCCAAATTCAGAGACAACAAATGTTTTAATGTGTTTTAATCATAGTTCAGTGTGTGTTTCATTGGCTCAGTAACAACTAATTATGGAACTAAGTGACAATAATAACTGCTAGCATTTGTTTGCAACTTGGAATGATACTTGCTCAACAAACAAGCCCTGCAAGCACAACATGCTTCCTCCTCCATCCAGACTACCCAGCAATTGCATTTTTAGGCGTCACACACACAGACAGACGCGCGCGCAAACACACACGGGTTCATTTTTAACTTTTGGTCTCACTGAAATGTCAGCCTGCGAGACGCCGGCTCCAATCAGACACACAAAAGATTCAACAGATGGAGAGCTGACGATTAAGGCTCATCTCCTTCTGTTTTCCTCCCTGAAATTTTTCAGAAAACTTCCTCGTAGCAGCTTTTTTTCCCTTTTTTTTTTTTTTTACATGTGCATTGTAAACGGAGCAGGAGCAGCCTGAGGGCCATGACCATCTCTGCTAAGTGGTCAAGTTATACAACAGGGCGTCTTTTAAACGAAACTGACTGACATGAAACAATAGTTTGTGTCCATAACAAAAAAGAAAATCCACAGAAATGAATATGACAGGTTGGAAATATTGATTTGGCTAGCTTCTGGGTTGCTTGTTTTTTTTGTTTTTTTTTAATCAGGTGTTAAACTGCTGTCCGGTCATGCTGCTGATTTTGCTCCATTTCATGCCTAATTTTTTCAGGTGCATTGATTGCGGGATGCTTCGTACAAACTATGGGACTACTTTGACAGCCGACAACAACACTTAACTTTCCATATCCTACTCATGTCTTCTGTGAGAAAATGTGGGTTTATGATCCCAGCAAATAACATTTACAGTAGGGGTGTAGCGATGCAATAATCTCAGGATATGACACGATATACGATATTCTGATCACGATACGATATATATCGTGATATTTGGCAGCCGATACAATTTGGTGTGATTCGGTGCACTTTTGCGATTTTCTGAAAGATTTTAGAGGGACAGAGAGATTTTAGTGACATTTTCTGTTCCATAGACTTGGATTTAATTAGCTGAAAACTGATTAAAGGCACAAACTACACAAAACCTGAGTGTGATTGGACAGAGACTAAGAGTCTACAGCTGGGCAAAATGAATCAAAGACGCAGTGAGAAAATTAGTTTCTGTCGTTTAATTCATGTGGATTTGACATAAAACTCAAAGTTTCAACAGTGATCCAGGAGCTGAATGGGAGATCATCAGCCTCTGTAGACTCTAAATATGCAAATGATTGTACTTATGTTTTTCTTCTGAACACACTGTGGCTGCATTTTGGACCTTGAGTCACAGAAAAACAAAGTCCGATTTGGAAGAATGTTAATTTTTTTCGCTGTGAAACGCTCAAATATTCATAAGGAATGGTTTTTATCATTTAAAATGACAATGTATACCGTACATTTCTTAAATTGATGTAAAAATATTGCAAGCAACACAGTTTTATGACATTAGCATGAAAATGAAGGCAATTATTTATTTGTATACAATTTTTGACAAAACATCATAGGTCAAGGTGCCAAGAAATGTGTGGTGGTGGGGGGAGGGGGGGCTTAAAAAAAGTATTTTGGACTATAGGGAAAAGGCTTTTCTGCCTTGGCTCCCGGAGTTAGCCGTGGCTGTAAGCTGTTTACTACTAGCTGCTGGGGGAGCGGCTCTGCCTCACCCCGTAGCGATCGACTCCTGGCAGCTGCGCGGCGCCGCCATTCCCCTGCTTGGATCTCTGACTGCCAGGATCTCATTGTACTCTCAGTCTCTGATACCATTTGTCAGTTACTAATAAAAATGATCAATCAGCCACCGTCGTCATGGCAATCCTCACTGCGCCCAGACTCTGGCTGCGGGTTTCCCCTCTTCGTCTTCCAGCTCAAAACAGAGCGCCGCTTCCTGCTGCGTGTTCATTCTTCAGGTAATCCTTTATATACAGAACAGAAACCACTGAGCTAAAAACAAATCACAAAGTGGATGCCACCAGTCGCTCCAATATCCAAACTTTGCATTAATTTCGCAATCTCACTGTTTCTGCCGCTACTCCCTGTCACTGTTACTTGCCCAACTTTACTTCGTTTCTTAGCAACAAAACACAGACCATAATATAGCTTCCTTAAGGGGAAACTAGACGATTCCTGTTTGTTATGCTTATTTGCAAAATTAACCTGTATCCTCTTCCAGGCCCGTTTGTCACAGCTCCAGTTGTTTTAAACTACAATTATCAAAAGTAGATGGGGAGCTAGCTATCATATTGCCTATGGAGATCAACACAAACCCTGTTTTAGTTGAATGGCATGTTCTTTTGTCTTGGCCATTTTGAAGTTTGGCCAAAAGAGTTGGTTTCCTCTGTAATATCAAATCTATGCTGCAAGGGAATTTCACAGATTACCGTTTACACGTTCCAACATAACTTCAAACAAATTGTGAATCAAAAAAGGTGAAGTTCACGGGACTAAACAAGTGAAATCGGCGATGCAGGTTTTAAAAGATATCAATGAACCGATTGCGTTCATGAGAAAATTGGAAAATGCGTAAATAAATGATGCCGTAAAAAAGATATATAAAAGAGAATGCAATACAGATGTAACGGCTGAGTTTGGAGAGAGTCTCTTATTAGACGTCATGCATTTGCACCATATAATTCCAATCTCTCCAGCAGAATAAGCACACGCAGGTCTGTAACAAACCGCAGCAGGATTCTTCTTGGTGCTTTGTGGTTTATGGGTTGTGTAATGTGTCCACATAGATTTGTTCCTGCTGCCCCCAAAAGAGCGTTATAGGAAATGAGTCAAGTGTTGTGCTATACAGACATCTGTGTGACTTGGCTCCTCCAGCAAAACGGACAAGCATTCGGTGTTCCTTGTCCGTTTTGCTCAAGAATTTTTCTTAATCACAATAAGTTGGCTTTTTTTTTTTTTTTTTTCCTGGCAAAAACAGCGAGACGTATCCTTGTTTCAGAGGAAATAGGTAGTTAACCAAAACATTTCCTGATGCGACTATCTATGGAAAATCAGGGTGTTTATATCTTTGTCGGTTTTTGTCTGTTAGATAATAAAAAAAGAAATCACTCTTTATCATCCATGTCAGCCAAATATCACATAACATCTGAGAAACAGCGACATGTTCCTGTCAGGAAAAGCTTCAAAACCAATAAAATGACACATTGTATTTGTTTTTCAAAATAAGCGTTATATTACAGGCTCAGCGTAGAGTGGTCAGTTTTTATCATTCTAAATCTTTTGGATTTTGAATTAGCGATAATCAAATGTGATGTGTATTCTTTATAAACTGCGAAATATAACCCTAATTAGAGAAAATAAAATTTTATGGATTCAGAGAAAAATAATCAGCTGTCCCGGAAGCGGTTATCCCAAAATATCTAATGCATTATTCACACTGAAGCGTTCGTTTTCTAGTTGACCGATCAAAAACAAAATTAACCTCCCAAGTTTTAAAAAATGGTGTTCACAACATTTAAAATGACTACTGTTGCCAACGAATCCTCCACTGTCTTCCCAAAAAGACACTTTCTCTCTGACTCATCGGTTATGAACTGGAAAGCCTGATAATGAACTAGCATCAGTTTAGCACTTTGGTGGAAAAATGCCCCACACTGCATCACTCCACTCCATTTGTGTACATGTTTTTTTTCATTGTCTGACAACATAAACTGGCAATAAATACATTGCTATGTGCTAGTGTTGCTAACTGTAGCTAGCGTCACCAAAAAATGAGCAAATCCTGTCTGACTCGGATTCGAACCAGAAAAAACCGGCAAAGATGAGCCCAACTGTGACCAGTTTCCTCAAACACACATTTGCAAACAGATAAAAACACAATAATTTTTTGCTCTAATGTTAGTTCCTGAACAGCTCACGTTATTTTTATTTGTTTTTTTAATCAGTGTTAGTTTGTGCACTCTGAAGCACAGAAATATCCGTACGTGTTCAGAGTTCAAACTAATAACTCGTGACTGAACACTCAAGTCAAACCTCTGTCAAAAACAATGAGCTACAGCCATGCTCCATTAAGATGAGTCATCTTTGGACTTGCACCATTATTGTTCTTTATGTGAAAGCAGATGTGAGAAGAGCAAAACCAGGAAAATAAAAGTATGAATACAGCAGTTACTTGGTGAAAGGGTGGAAGCAGCATTAACTTTCAGCTCGAACTCAATGACACAAATCATTTCTTTGTTTCTCTTAAAAACAGTTTAAAGTTTGCATACAACACTACATAGGCTGGGATAAGCCTTTGGATAAGTCAAATTTACTACCTATGTAGAGTTTTTATGTTCGGTCAAAGTTTGTAAAAGTAAGGGAATTTAAAAGAAAAATAAAAAAAAACAGTAGGAAAAACTGGTCTCTTGTCACAAAGATGCCAAGATGCACTCATGTTTCAAATTTCATTAAAGCGATAACTTTGAAACTGCAACCAACAGAAACGGCGGAAATAAAAGTGAGCCTGAAGGGGAACTTTCCAAAAAAAAAAAAAAAATGTTAACAGATCAGCAGTGATCAGCACCAACAGGAAGACTTTAGTTCAGCTTCCATGTGAATGTGAAATTGTATCAAACAGCAGGTTATGTTTAATGCAGCTGCAGAGTGACAGTGTGCCATGGCAGAGTGCCTGTTTCACACAGGCCCACAGCGAACACAAAAGGCAGGTAGAGGGCATGCAACAATAGAGCATAGAGTTGGGTAATAAATTATGATGTGTTATCAATGAAAACCTCTGTGCGCTCATACAACTACCAGGCATGCAGGAAGACCAGCTGTCTTACTCATTCACACGCAAGCACAGAGACTCGCCTGATTTAAGGTTTGATCAACGAAAACGCTGATTCGGGATCTGTTGTCATGGTGACAAATAATCAACATATTCATGAAAAAACAGGTGCCTCTTTTCAGTACATATTTGCATAAGAGCATTAAGTAGAAATAGACAAAGAGGACGTTCTGGCTTATTTTTGAGCCGATGGGAATTTCAAACTACAACTTTGTCAACTTCCGGCAGTGATCCATGAGCGGAGTGGAGGGCTGTACTTGGAAGTTCTGACTCCTAAAACCGCCCCAACAAAGTTGAAATTTCTGATTTTAAGAAAAGAAAATAAACATACAAGCCACGTGAAAAATTTCAAATGTTTAATTTCCATCGGATCGATCCTCTTAAAACAAGCATAACCTCCAGATTAATGGGACATTCTGTACATGTATTTGAACCACAGGATAATCCTGCTGTCACATTCCTTTAAACAATCCCAGGTTCAAGTGCAAACAAGCCGGAATAAAGGAGAAATATTTGGGAGAGGTTTCTTGCCAACTTGTCCCGGATTTTGTGAGGAAAGAGTAGAAGCCGTCTGCTGGGATGTTTTATTACTGACCATCAGGGCCGGCCCAAAGCATAAGCAAACTAAGCAGCCGCTTAGGGCCCCAGGGCCACTATGGGCCTCCTCAGTGAAGCTGATTTTTATTTTTTTAAATAACAATTTCTATGACATTATAATAACAAAAAACACACAATTTCATCATGAAGTAATTTGTTTTTACAATAATATGTATTTGATGATGTATGTAGAAATCATTATTTTATGGACAAAAAGATAAATAAATTGCTCTTGGGGGCCCCTGGTGGTCACGGTAGGTACCGCATGCTTCACTGGTAATACGACGTGCTGGGCGTCCAAACGTCCAAAGCTCCAGTAGAAGATAAGTTAGCAAAACAATGTCTCAAAAAAGGTTTTATCCTTCAAGGAGAAAGAAAAGAGGAAGAATAGAAAAAAGCCAAGATAAAGGTTTGTCTTAATATGTCTTTGTAATGTAATGTTTATAAAAAAGATTTGTAAAGCTGCTAATAGAAAATTAGCTTGACAGCGACCTGGAACGGTCCAGTTCAACAGCCAAACATTTATGCTAGCGCCTTTGTGTTTGTGTGAAACTGAGTTTAAACTTGACATGAGTTGATTCTCCTGGTTGGCTCTGTATATTTCTGAGGTATTTTTGGCTTCAAAACGCCGTGTTTGATAACAATAATTAAAACTTCTCAATGTTTGACATTGCCTAGCAAAATGTTTTTACTCCAGGATACATAGCTGCTACATCGATGAGCTACTCTGCGGTAGTTGGGGATTTGTTGTTTGCTGATGAGCATAATCATTTTGTGGCTAAAACAAACATTATTTCTACATCAACTACTAAATTATGTGAAACTTCTGTTAAAATCATTTCAAGGCTCAGAATCAGTCCAGTACCAATCCACATTCTCAGGGGAGAAAAACTCACCTGGTATTAATTAAATTTTTAGCTATTGGAGCAACGCTGAAGAGAAATTTGTTTAATATGTACGTAGGGCTACACCGACTGCAGCTTACTGGCCGATCCCTGGTTACCGATCTTTAAAAAGCCTGACCTGCTGATTTTGATTTTGGCAGACATGAATTTTTTTTGTCTGAAATGTCGCTAAATATAGCAAGAAAGTCACTCAGTTGGCAACAGTGGGGTGAATGTTGTTAACTGCAAACGTTCAGACCTGACCTGGTGGGTCAGTCTGTCAGTCAAACCTCTCACTGCAGAGCAGATGAGGAGAGAGACTGATTTTTAAACCTTTGCTGACGAAGATAAGATTACGGAATAAGCTTCATATGTAAGTATCGGCCAATCACGATCCCCCAAAATTAAGGAAATCAACTGGTCGATAAATCAGTTGGCCAACAAATGTATCCTATATTATACATGTATATAATGTAAACAGCACCGCCAGAGATGCAATAAGTTTATAGCAGGTGTGTGAATAATCTAATGATCAGACTGCTGATAGCAGCCAGTCCACATTGTTAGCAGAACTTGAGGGCCCCAAAACCAAATTTCGCTTAGGGCCCCATGGATGCTTGGGCCGGCCCTGATGACCATGCATCAGTTCATGCACGCCTTGGGGACGTTTCACATTTGAAATTGATGATTTGAGGACATTTTCGATAATACACTCGTTTTGTGCTTCCAGGGAATGAGCAATAAATCATATCCAGCGGTAGGTGTTATTTTAGTTTGACCCGGGGACATAATTCGTCATTGTTAGGTTTCAACCCTCCCAAATGGGGATCAGAACCGCAGTCAGTAAAAATCGAGGAGGATGTAAAGCGTTATTAATATTTATCTCCATAATTCATCAAAACCCCTTACTACTAAGAAAAATGACCAGCAGTACTTGGCCTATAGGTACATGGGTCCAAAAGAGGAGAAGGAAGGAATCGAATTTTAACGTTTGGGTATAAAATGGGAGTATGAATCGTTGAGAGAACAAACTGATCTGGAGTCTTTCAAATGTGAGAAAGCAGCAAGTTTGAAAAGATCGAATTTAAGACCACAATGTAAGGAATTTAAGACCTATATCTCCACAAAAAATGTGCAAATGCCATTCAGCCAACCAGTGATAAATTTGCACTTAACCACGATAGTCACTGGTATTTGCAAATATTAGCAAAAAGTACTTGCCAATGTACTACTAATTAGCTGCTACTATACCCTTGCTAGATACCAAAGGTAGCTTGGTTAGCAAGCAATCCTAGCTACCCTTGCTAGCAACCATACCAAGGGTTGCTAATATACCCTCGGTACATAATAAGCGTACGCAGTGGAGATGTCTGAATGTGACTCAAACTTTAGTCCGACAGAAAAGTCCCACGAGAAAAAAAACTTAGCTATGAGATTAAACAGTTCTGTAAAAATAACATTTAAGACCTGTGATTAACATGCTAAAGGTCAACTTACTGTTTAAAATGAATTTTAAGGTCTTATTTTAGATACATGAATTTAAGACTTCTTAAGGATGCCTGCAACAGAAGATCTTAACCTGACGCACACGTGGCAAAAACAGATATTTATCCTTCCAAAACAAAAATCCTCTCTGTTACCTTCACCAAACACAAAAGCGTGGTCAGCTAAAATGGAAATAGCTTTGGAAACTAGAGAGACTTCAGCAAAAAGCACAACAACTCCATGTGATGTTTGCAAACACACACACACACCATTATGCACAGCTTGATCAAACTGTAGAGGGTTGTTGCCGCCAGATAGAAGGAGCCATGGGCACACACACCCACACATTCACACACACACCGAACGCGTCAGGGAGTCCCGACCATGTGTTCAGTGTCAGAACTCTGTGTTCTGCAGCTTTCCACCGTCTACAGCTCAGCCTCCTCTCCACAACACGGTGCCAGTAAATAGTTCTGTGACAACGCCGGACAAAGGAAGGCCTTTTCTCTGCTCCCCACCTCGGATCAGCACCCACTCTGGACCACATTACTCCAGAAGTCTTCCCCCTGGAAATCCGAAAACCTTTATTTTGACAGCTGGAGCTCCAGCTGGGGGATGCTCCTGCTGAGCGCAGAGAGCATGCGAACGTCCACTTACAGTTAAGTTTAGGATCATAAGCTGTAGATCCAAACCGTTTCTACAAGCAGGCTTTAATGTTTGTTCTCTTACTGTACTTCACTATTCGTGTGGGATTATTACTGTTCTGATATTCCAAGATGTGCATTTCTGATGTGTCCAACTGTAATACATTGATGTCTATGTGTTTTTGTTTTAGCTTATGTGGCCTTATTCTGTGTTAAAACACTTTAGACTAAATAAAATCGCATTTAAAACATTTTACCAAAACAAAAATGGATTTATATTTGGCAGAAAATTAAGGTAAGTTATGAATCTATGTATTCATTTATAAAGTCTGTCATTTGCCACCAGACGAATTTGTGAAATGCTGAATGAAACCCATCATAAGCATTTGTAAAAACTATTGCTTATTTTCTAATAGATTCCTTTCTGCACATCCTGACAGGGTTTTCTAACAGGACTTTAAATTAGGATGAGACTTGTTATGCATGCAAATTCTAATTAAAATACACTTTAGTGCCTCACTCCAGTAAAATGTGCTCCACTTCTTTGTTGTTCCCGTGAGCGAGTGAAATATCCTCCGCCAGACGTGGTGTGTTTTCCGTCCTACACCTGGAAGTGATTGCCTCCACCATTACAGAACGCCTTGGCTGACGTATCGCTGTCGACAGCCAACCCTTTGTGCTCAGAGAGAGAAAAACTCGCCAATGTAACCATTATATGTTGCACAGAGGCGTCACATGATGTCAGAACAACCATCATTCACTGCTGTGAAACCCTATAATTGTTGGATATTCTTTTTTGCGTTAGAAAGGGATTGTTTAGCATTAAAAAGTAGTAAAAGTTAGTCAGCTGGGGTCTGTTGGACTTGTAGAGGACAGATCTAGCAGAGGACCGTGGCATTTGACCTTATAAACAGCCTCAAGTGGTCATTCAAGGAATTGCAGTTTCTACACATGTTTGTGTTTGTAACCTTCAGGACAGAAAGAGCTGATAACTTCCTGAGATGCATGCCATACTAGCAGTCCCCATGCAGACAGCATCTAGCGGTTGTCATGGAGACTAGATGACTTGGATATGTTGCACTTTGCAGAGACAGACAGCCAAAGATGGCTAATTCTCAAATCATGGAGGAATATATATTTTTTTTAAATGCTTCGGTTTTATTGGTGTTAAAGGGGTTGTTTGGGGTACCAACAATAGCGCCACGTGTAATTTTATTTTTAAAATAAAAAGTAATTTCTTCATATGTTCACACAACAATTTTTGCTAGACGATAAATTGTCCCAGAAGTTGTTTCGCGTAATGTAATGGTAACGGTATAATAATGGAAGAACACCTGCGACAGACTGGTGACCTGTCCAGGGTGAACCCCGCCTCTCACCCGGGACGCTTGCTGGAGATGGGCACCAGCAACCCTCCCGACCCCATTAAGGGACAAGGGTGAACAGAAAACGGATGGATGGATGGAAGAACACATTCTCGAAAATTAATTTACTTTAAATTCCAACGAACATTCAACACTGGAGCTGGAAGTCATTTTAAATTTCCAAAATAAATAAAACAATAGAAACAACAACAAAATGAATCATTATGTCTTGGTAAGAAAAAAAGTTGAGACTAATATACCAGGCTGAAGATTGTTGCAATCCAGTTTTTGATAGAAAATGGAAATTACTGAGCTCGTCTTAATATTAATAATATTGCATGTTTCTTGATATAAAAGGCCATTTCATTTCCAGAGTGGCCACTCTGCGCTCTCGTTGGACAACATGATCCAGGGTTGTCCAACGTTGCAGATTTTCTGGCAGCAACGAAACTCCCTCAAATTATGATTTGATCGGCGCTACAAAAGCAACCGAGGTCGCTCCTTCGTCCTGCCTACATCCTGTGTGTCTACATGCCGCTGCCGTCACGCAGTCTGAATACTGAGACATCATCAGACTCTCTTCTCTGTGATTGGGATCAGCTCTGGAGGAGACGTTTAAACACCGTCCCCTGATCCGTGCCCTCAGATTAAACAGGAGATCTCCAACGTGAGAGCAGCGGGAAGCCAACCCACACGGGCAGAAAGCTTGCTGTGTTCACACAAAACCTCAACAAAGAGTCTGTTCCCGCGCTCTGACTTCTCGGTTTGTCCTGAGGCGTTTTGTTATTTTTCACAGAGGAGAGAGTTTTGGAAACGAAAATCCTCTCCCTGTCCCACTAAGATAAAGCCCGAGACAAATGTTTATAAATGGACAGGAAGTAGACTGAATATTGGACATCAGTCTGTAAAGGAAACGTCCTGTTCACCAATCAGTAACAGTAAGGTGAGCTGACTTTCTTTGAGCTCCGCCTTTGGTAACCAGAAGCTCATGTAGCTGCGACACGCTCCATGTCTTACTCCATGTCGCTCCATTTCCACTCGCCATAAAACCGCGCAAACTGAAAGTGCGAAAATAAATCAGCTCGATGCAAACACACACATTTTTAAAACGCCTCCGATTTCACGCTAAAAAAGTTTGCACTGTATTTATGTGGGTTTTTTTATTTTTTGGTCGTATCAAAATCTTTTGAATTCTGTAAAAACACGGTTTTCAAATCACGTAAGTCACGTGATCAACAACCAGATGTTGCTGCGAAAAAGGCGAAGAAGTTGACAGGGAAGTAGCAGGAGGATGACGGAGCCGGACTTTTAAATTCACGACAGGACGAAAGTTTTTTTACATTTACGTCTCAAAGGGGGTATCGATAACGTATTAGATTCCAAACACCAAAGAAATGCGAGAATTTGCCAAGATCTTGAATCATAAGCCCTGGAAAATTTTACATTCAAGTGTTGAATCCATAGCTCTTCTGCAAAATCGCTGACTACTCGCAAGTTTAAGGGGCTTGTCGCTTCAGTGTTTTCTCAAAATAAGCAAAATATCGACAAAGTTTTGCGCGCATTTTTTACGGTGGTTCTGTCTCTTGCAGACAGCGTTGCTGTTTTCATTTTAAATTAACTCTTCAAACACATTTCCACACAGTTTGAAGTGGCGGTCCATGGTTTTTAAGCCACAACCACAATGAAACTAGCCTAAATTATCGCTGTTTTAACTGTTTCAAGCACATTCAGGACCCCACTGTTGTCTCCGGATCGCAGCCGGCTCAACTCAACTTAATCTCCATCAACAAAACACAAAAACATCCTAGAAGATAGTGAGACTCCAGAATGTGAAAAAAAAAAAAAAGGGAACATGCCTTTAATGACTAGTTGCCATGACTACGTGGAAAATGTCATCGGAAACATGGCAAAGCGTTTGTTCCACACCAACTTGGGGAGATGAAAACGTCTCAGTTTGCATCCACTATGAGATTATCTTTAATTCAAGAATTCATTCGTTTGTAGTATCATCATATTTAATGGTCTCAAAACATCGATAGGATCATTTCTCGCAATAATTTCGGGGAGAATTGACGATCAAGAAAAACGTGCTTGTTTGGCTGAACCAACATCCGTCCTTTCAGGTGATGCAGCTTTAGGTTTATTGATTGTCAGAAGCTTCTACTATGTGCCTGAATGTAAAGTCCTCTGTAATGATGAATCCAGGACTTTTTTGTTATGAGTTTATGCAAGAGAAAGAGAAAGGACCGAACTGTGAGCCATGACAGGAAGCTGGTTTTCTTCTCCTCGACTTTTTGACCTTTAGCCGTGGCTCGCGTTCATTTTGCAGAGAACAACAGCACTTTGTCTCACATGTATAAACACGCAGACGAGCACGAGCGCAGCCGACCCCCAATCTCCGTCTGAGGGTCATTATTCACAACGTTCATCTCAGCGATGACATTTTCTGCGTCAGAATTTAATCATAAAAACACACAAATGAGCGTCTACAGGTATATTTGTATATGTTTGCAACATTTTAAGGTTCTCACAGAACTTCTTTTTTTTTTGCATGTCTGGATGCTAATTTAAGAAATCTGACAATATTGTGGGAAAAATAAACATCTCTTTTTGTTTTTAATAAACATAAGACAATAGCACTTTATCATAAGGAAGCAAATCAATATATGGCTTCATCTGAATAGAATAAAATATCATGGAATGTTCTTTCGCTATCAAAACAATTACCTTGTATATCAATATTATACTGAGTTCCAACTACTTTTTTTTTTTTTTTCTGAACTTGCTAATCAAATCACTTCTGGCAATTCTGCGAAGTTGAGACTTGAAAAACTGAGAGTGGACTCTGAAAATAAAAGTCTTTCTTTGTGCTCTGCGGATGGAGGGAGCTTGGTCCGAAAGTCTCTGAATCATCGCCTGTAGGAAGAGAGCGATGGTGGGGGAGGATGAGGAGAAGAGGAGAGATTCTGACACTGGAAACGCATTGAGGTACATGGCCTGCGTCCACGATAAAAAAAAAACAAAACAAAAAAAACCTAACTTGTGTGGGATTATAAAACTTGAGCCGGGAAGTTGAGTCGTCAAAAGTTAAGAGATTCATGATTGAAAAAATAAATAAAAACCGAATGGATATCGGTTTAATTTAAAGTTTTTATTTGAGCTTCTTTTTTCCTCTCCTAAAGTTTTCAGAGGTGGAGGAAGGACATTTGAGTAATTAGGTTGACGTACCCGTGAGAACGAGGAGAGTGAGGAAGGATTCGCTCTTGTTGCCTCAACAAACACTTTAGACCCATTAGCTACTCGAAAATAAAAATGTGAAATAAAAGCTTAATTACACAGAAAACTAGCCTTAACTCAATATATGCCTAAGAACTGAACTAAGCTTTCAAAGTTTCCTTTAATAGAGCAGAGAGTATTTAGTTTTATACGGCAAAAACACAAAGTATGTTTTTTTTTACATCCTAATTAGTCATATTTTACTAGCACATTTCATTCAGTTTGAAGCAATAGTTCATATTTTTCGGAACATGGTTCTGGTTTAAGATCGAGCTACAAATCAGATAAGCAACACAGTTATTATTGTCGTACTAAGAAAAAAAACTCAAATCCCACAAAATGTCCCAGGACTTTATGCTAAAAACCAGTTTATAAAAGCCACATTCACTTCAGAGGGTTATTTACATGAAGGTCTGTGATTATTTACAATGGTTCATGATCCTTAACGATGACGCAAAACTGGCCAGCGTATCTACCAGATGGAGAAGGAAAGCAGTTAAGTCAATAAATTCAATACTCTTCATTAGGATACATACTTTCTACGGCTATTGAAAGGGCTAAAACGCACATTAAGCCGTTTTGTGTGTGTAACAGGAAGTTACAGTAATGATTCGTGCTTTCACATGTCCATTTCCTAAATGAATAATTATTGACATCTGTGTAAATAACCATCCAAAGAGCGTGACCAGGGTTAGAAGCATAAAAAGTAATGATAGCATTAGACACTGTGACATTTTTGCGATTTGTAGAAGTCAACTTTGGTCTTGGCTTTCTTTCTGACCAGCCGATGGCTGGGGTCTATGTGAACAACTGATCTGAATTTCTACTAAGTAGAACCAGAGTTCCTGCAGGTTTTAGCAAGTCAAATTTAAGACTTTTTAAGGCCTTTTTTTATTGCCACCTTGAATTAAATTAAAGACCAAAAATAAATAAAGAAATAAATCTAGGTGCTAAGCTTTGGGTTGGCAATAGTGAGCCACTGGCAAAGGCGAACGTCGCCTAGTCAGCTGGCAATAAATTTGAACTTACCCATGATAGACGCAAAAAAAGCTAGCTAGCTAACAAGGATACGTTAGCAGGTTGTTATCGGTAGCCTCAACCACCTCAAGTCACAGAACACAAGGAAGATGTCTGAGCGTGACTCAAGCTTTTGCCTGACAGAAATCTCCATGTACGAGATTAATGTTTTTAAGGCCAACTTACTACTTTTTAAATTCATTTAAGAACGTTTAAGGCCTTAATTTTAGATACATGAATTTAGACCTTTCTAAAGATGAGCAGACACATTGACAGAGACCAGGAAAGCCATTTGCCAGAGATACGATATTAATTACATGTAAAGCCTTTTTAAATTCCAAACCGCGGCATGCTGGTCAGTCCGTTTTGTCTTTTCTTAGCCCAGACAAGTAGGTCAAGAACAAGACTTTGCTAGCTTGCATCCAACTTCAGATATCAACAGATTTTGTTACTGAGAAGATTTGAAATGTAACTCGGGGGAAGGCGATTTACATGGAGTGACCTTATCTATGGACCTATGACCTCAATTGAAAGGAATTATATACAGCAGGTAAGATATTTATTGCTCTTAGCTACTAAACACAAACCCCTTTCGACAAATGCAAGCGATCTCTTCAACGTTTTTGGCAAAGGCACATAACTCCAACGTTTCAGCATCCTATCTAATCATATGAGCCTATAAAAACAAGGTAGAAGAGGAACAATCTGAAAAATCCAGTTGAAAATGTTGCAAAAAAAAAAAAAATGCATTGCTGCTTTCTTCGACACGCTTGGAACACTTTGTCCCCTTATGGTGAACAGCAGCCAACAGAACGTGGCAGGAAATAAGTCCAGTGTGCGAACGCTCCAGAGGACAAAGTCCTCAAGTTCAGGCCCTTCTGAGTGACAACTTCCAGTGGAAAGTGTACCACACATGCACGCCTTCCCCCTGATATCATCCTTCCTTAATTCAAGATCAACATCCTCTCTGTATCAGTGCGACTCCTTCCTCCTTTCCTTGGGCAGAGGAGCCCAGCTTCTATCCTCTGTGCAACGGTTTTCTGGAAACAGGCCAGGGGAGATCTGACTCTTGTACAAACTCCGAACTGGGTGGAAAAAATCCCCTCATCTGGGGCCGGAACATGTGTTTCAGTGTTCGTTTCCCTTCTTTTGGCAGGTGGACGGGGGGAATGTCAGCGGTTGTTCCTCGCGGAAAGGCACACGTGCGAGTGATTTTTCTGCACATGAATGAAGGGGGGGGGCCGGGGGGGAGAACGTTAGCTGGTTTCAAGCTAGCAAATTTGAAGTCCCCCAAGTGCCAGACGCTAGCCAAACATAAAAGCAGGTGTCAGTGACAGGGATTAGTCAGGCAAATTAAAGAAATTCACAAATGGAAGTTCATACTCTTTCACAAAAAACAACCTTATTGGCACGCTAGAATCGGTATAATGTTTTCAACATTATCGCACATAAAAAATGAGAAAATAGACGAGGCTATCTACAAATCATTGCATTATGCTTCGTTTTATCTGTTTTCTTTCTGCACTGGATTCACAAAGCAGGCTGAGCTAAATACAAACCACCGTCAACTCCAGCATAAAGCTAAAATTTCACATGTTTTTATGACACAATTAAAGATTAGCTTATAATAATCTGTGCAAAAAATAAATAAATAAATGTACCAGTTGTTTTTCCTATTTAGCTCAGTAAATGTATCCAAGTCAAAATAACATGTTATAGAAACATCACTGAAACTGTAATAATTAATCGTTTATACTACTTCAGCAGCAGTAAGTTTTAAATAAAACGTTTGTGTTTAAACTTTTGTAAATATTGTCATATTTTGGCAATCTCATATCAGCCCTTGAGTTAAAATCAACAACAACAAAAAAAAACATTTCACCTCGTTACGTTAGCGACTTCAGCATCAGTGTTTTCTATCTTTATTGAAACAGTAGGAGGTGAAACCAAAAAAAAAAAATAAAGACGCAGTGAAGATGAAGGCCCCACAACGCGCGTATTGATTGTTTAAGCTGTGTGATTCTGCCCACGTGGTAGCGATACAGGAGGAACCCACGCAGAATTTGGAGAAGAAGAGTTAAGATGATGCATCCCAGCACCACAGAGAGGAGCACCTACACGCACGGATCCTCGGGAAGTCAGCTAAAGCTTTCCTTTTTTTTTTTTTTATCTTTCTTCCTCTCCTTCCTTCCAGCTACGCATCTGGTCTGTGTTTAAAGGGTGTTTCTCTTTCTGTCTGGTGATACTATACATACTAACTCTCACACACAGACAGACTGCTGGCTGCCTCGTGTTAGCAGCCTTCTTGCTTCACTCTTTTGGTCACTCTTGAGGCCTATAATGTAAGCAGGGGAGGGAAACCAGTGCGAAGTCTGTGCAGAGATTAATGCTAAGGTGCAAATCTGTCATTGTTCCATCTGGGCGGCGCCTTACTCGCATAGAAAATGTTGCTAGTTCTCCCGCTTTTGGCCAAATACGATCCAAAAATAATTATTTTCTTGTAGCGTCTTGTAAAATACTACACATGCCACGTTTGTCAGTGGCATGTGTAATGCACCAGTTCAATGCTATGCAGTTTACCACTGTAAACAACCATTCCCCACTGCCTTCCTATGCAAATCTGCTCAATTCTCGTCTGTCTTCGTCGAGGCTTTCCTCCCATTAAGCACGATTTCTCCTGCAGAATTTCACCCGGGCCAATTAGCAAACAGGATATGTTGTGAAAGACGACATTGACTTTCTGCTCTGTTTTAAAGTTGTAGTTTGCCTGTTGTTCACTCTGTTCACTCCGTGCTTTCAAATATTGAGTTAACATTAAGAGTCATCTCAAAAAAACTCTACATCATCATTGATATTTTCTGTTCGCTGATTGGCCCGGTTTTGAAATCCAGCTCAATGGGAGAAAGCCCAGACAGAACACTGAAAGGAAATGAGAATAGAGCGAAATTGCGTAGAGCAGCAATAGCCAGGCTAGCAAAATGCTACGATGCAACTTTATAACCGCAAACTTGAATGTAGTTTATTGGAGTTATACGCATATGGGCCAAAAAAAAGAAATATATTGTAATTGTAAAGGAGAGAAGCACCGAATCATTCTGACACATCGATATGAAAAAAATAAATAAATAAATCACATTTATGATTTCAGGGTCATGTGAAGGAGAGCTGGAGGACGAAGAAATGAATAAATGATTTCCCATCCTCTAAGAACTGACATTACTTGACTTTTGAGTTTGAACTGGTGACCAGATAGGCAGAAACGTAAAAATGTTTGCATTTTTTGCTCTCAATCAGTGCGCCATCCTTAAGGTAAAAGGCTGCTCTGCTTAGAGTCTTTTCAGTTTCTGAAGGATACTTTGAAATGATGTCAGAAAAATCATGACGACATAAACAATTGAAACTGTATGATGCTGTCCTGTCAACATGAGCTAAAATTTCCTGGAATTGTTTTTGCCCGCCTTGTTAAATCAACACTGCTGAGATTTAAAGCAGTTCTGAAGGCAAAAGTTGGGTCCAACCCGGTACTAGCAAGGTGTGTCTAATGAATCAGACAAGTAAGAAAGTGCAATCACACAATTACATGCACACAGAAGGAACATGCTGAAACTGTGCACTAATTCAGCTACAATTAGAAACTGCACGAGTATTATTGCATATTTTACTATTATTACCATTATTTCTCTTGCTGCCTAAACCTGAGGCAAGATTGTCATCAAAATCAACTGTAAAACAATTGAAATATCCCGGTTTCCTTCTTTGGAGGAGCAAATCTGCTTCTGACACTGCAAGGCATCAAGTCCCGCCGTGCTGTTTTCTGACGCTTTCAGAAAAGGGACACAAAAAAGGAGAACACTGGAACGCTTCATGAGGAACTTCACACATACATCTTACAAACATGCAAATTAAATCACTGTAAGCTGAGTCTGCACATGACACTTTTTAATACTACAGCTGGGCTGCGACATCCGCAGAGCTTTGGAATGAAAACATAAAAACTAAACTAAACATTACACAGGACCGGGAGGGAAGCCGGACGGACACGTGTGACAGGTAAGGTGACAAAACGACACGTAAGCACGCAAAACATCCCTGCACGTCAGGCCAAGTTCACATTTTTCTCTCCACACCCACGTGCTGCATTCAGGAGCATCCTGGAAACCAGCAAGCTCATGAGTAAAAACGTCATGTGCACTCATAAGAAAGAAGGAGCTTGGATGCAGATTTTGACCCACTGTTTTTTGTTTTTTCTCTCTCTCTTTCTCTAATTTGATTAGAGAGAGAGAAACGTCAAGTAAACCCAAGTTTCATGTGAGATTTTAATCAATATCCTGTTTCCGGTTTTTAATAGAAATTTATCAGCAACTGAACACAAAACTACAACTTCTATTCCTTAACAACAGGGTTTCTGTAGGTTTCGCCACTCAACTATAAGACTTTTTAAGACTATTATTACTAGAATTTAAGACTGGTATCGCGACAGCAATGGACAAAAAAAAAATTGCAAATAAAAATATCAAATGGGTTGTCAACAGAAGTGAGCATTTTAGCTAAAACGAACAATGTCCAGCCAAATGGCAATAAATTTGCAATTAACCACAATGGTTAATTGCAAGTTAGCTAGCTTTTCCGGAGCTAGCAAGTATAAAGCTAGCTAGCTGGCTAGCACGAGTATAGCAGCTAGTTTCTATGAACGGAACACGGTGAAGATGTGCATAAGACTCAAATTTTGGCATAAAAGTAAAGTCCTGTGAGAAGAAAATAAAACTGCATACAGTGTATGAGATTAAATAGTCCTTCCACAGTAAAATTTAACAACGTATCATTTCTTTTGAATTAATTTAATATGTCGTACATTAAATATAAGAACTTTTTACCACTTTTTGAGGATGTGCGGAGACTGAATGGGAATTTGAAAAAATGACACCTACTTAAAACTAAACCATGGCTTGAGGTGTGACAACCGGCAGCGGGGAGCCGCCCCCTTCTTCCGGGTGGTTTTTTTTTTTTTTTTTTTTTTTTTTTATTGACCTCTTGCACTTTGATTTTTTTTTTTTTTTTTTTTTTTTCTACTTCTTCTCTCATTTCCTCTTACCTCTTGGCGGGGGCTTGCTGAGCAGCTCGGCGACGTGCCTCTGCAGCCGGACCAGTCTGCCCTCCAGCGCGCCGGAGCGGCGGCACACGGACACCAGCTCCCCCTCCAGCTCCTCCAGGATGCTCACCGAGTGCCGGGACAGATCCGAGAGCTGCCGCAGCACCGAGCACAGGGACGAGCCGCATACGTCCGCCAGCTCCCCGAACACCTCCGCCCGCAGCCTCCCGCCGCCGCCGCCGTCGGGCTTGCACACATCTTTGGGGAGAATGGTGCGCTTGCAGAACGGCATAGTTTCTCCACAGACTCATACACACTCATAAAAGAGGAGGAGAAGGACAAACAAAAACTCCAAATAATTGTCAAGTTATACTCCCGTGGTCCTTCTCCTTGAGACGCATGCTACGGGTGGTCCTGGAGGGAAAAGTCCGCATTTGTTGGAGAGGTTTGGAGCAGGCTGTGCGTCGTGCGCACTCATTGTTTTGGACTAGGAGTCAGATTTGTAAATGTGCGTGTGTGTGTATGTGGAGGAGAGTCTCAGCTGCTGCTCGGAATGTTGGACAGAATCTCAGATGAAAGACATCCGGCTCAAACTTCAAAATCAGTGTTTAAGAATGGGCATTTGGAAATATAAAATATATATTTCGATGTATAAAGAACAATAAATCCTTAACTACAAAAGACAAAACCTTACATTTCCTTGCCGGAGAGTCAAACAATTTCTCGAAATTTAGATGTAAGAACTTTATAACTACCTATTCATCGGTTTCAATATGTAGTTGTAATGATTTCGCTTTTAATTTTTTTATTTTTTAAACATGCGCATTTTTAGCAACAGTTCTTCTTGGCATTTTTAGCCTGCGTTTCATGCGTGCTTTTATTTTGAAGGCGCCCATCCGGCGAGCAGATCTAGTTGAGGCCGCCTTTACTCAGAGCGCAACAGTTTCCCAGAGAACGGGGGAAAATAAAGGTCTGTCTGGAGGAGGGAGAGAAGATGAAGAGAGCTGAGGAGGCGAAAGAGGTGGAGATGGATGAGGACGGGACGGGTGGACGGACGGAGCAGTCCGGGTAAAACGCTGGAGGTGCTGCTCCTCAGACTTTCATTGGGCTTACATAACTCCCTAAGAAACAAGAAGAAAAAAAATCACTAAGTGCTGAAAGAATTAAACTTTTCATCAGAACTCGTGGTGTAAAGCAAACAAAAAAGGACAGTAAGCAGGGCCGGCAAAAGATTGTGTGGTGCCCTGGGCAGAATCAGATTTCGGGGCCCAACTTCCTGTTAAAGAACATCACCACAACTAGCAGTGCTTCACGTATTACTGGTTACTAATTGGTGAGAGCTGTTTGGGCAGAAGCCGAAGCTCACACACGAAGATTAAATTCATAGCGTCAGAGTGTAACTATGGCAACACAAAACAAACAATGAGGATTTCTTTTTTTCCACTTTTACAAAGTTCCCAATTCCTTTCAGTGTTAGGTTTAAATTTTCAACAAGTCAGAATCTTTCGTCAACGTGAAAGCTGTCAAAACTAATTTAATGCTAATGTTCACAGTAGCAAAATAAAAAATTTGCTTAAATATGTTAAAATTCAAGCATTTATGGGAGGCGATTAAACCCTAAGCAGCAACTTAGTTACCTGCCAACTGAATACTTTAGTCAATTATATTGATGGAAAGTTGAGTGGAAGCAAGAAATGAGTTAGAAAAAGATGCTGGAGGTAGAGAGTAGTACTAGTGATAAGTGAGATAATCTTAATATTGCCTTTTTCATCAAATATTAAGGAATTAATGACTTAAAACAAGCTCCTGTGTCTTGCTGAAAAGTTACTTGTAAGTTAGTATTGTCTTAACTCAAGTGTATTAAGATATTTGCTCTAGAAACTTGGCCAGAAATACTTGGTAAGATTTTGTGTTTTTGCAGTGTAATTTCCTGAGAAACCGAGTTCGTCAGCCGGAGGCCGTAATCATCTAAATCAGCATGAAATAAAAGCATCTGACTTTTTCAACAGAGTTAATTCAATAAATTACTCCACGCGGTGAACGCATCGCTTTCTTGATGGCATGTTTCAGACACCGCGCTAAAAAATGCATCATGCAGTTCTCAATGCATAACCCAGTCCTACCAATTGTGAACTATAATTAAAAAGAGAATAAACTATATCGTTTAGTCACTTTCTTTAAATTAGCTAACAACCTTATCATGTCAAGTCTCACTCCAACCAGCCATCAGCCGCCATGCTTCTGTTTACATTAGTTTCATGTGATTTTGACCCCAGTTTGGGATCTCCACCGAGCTTATCGGACACATCACATAGCACGGTCACAAGCTCCTCGTTAGGAGAAGAGAGGGGTGTGTTTGGCTCCTCCTGCCGCCCCCTTTGCCTTTGAAAACATTCTGCTGTCAGCCAGCTCCGAGTGGTTAACCCACATTACCAGCTGCCCGCAGAGGATTCCTCTTCCTCCCCACAAGGCGATAGCAGGAGCTCAGCTGAGCAAAATGAGACGGCACACGAGCGTTTGAGAGGGTCTCGTTCGTGACGTGGCCCTCTAGAGCGAGCGTGGCGGTGGAGGGGGGACGCTCCACCGCCGGTCGTATTTTCTGCAGGACATCCGACGGCTGTCATCTGACCTCACCTCACCCCTTTTAAAGCTGCAATGCGTAACGTTTGCATGTTAAAACTGTCACCATGTCAGGACAGCATATCGTGAGACAAATACTCTGTGGAAAACATCGAGCTCCTCCTGCCTCCTCGCTGTGGTTCTACTGCCTTCTGCAAAAATGTGTCACGCCTGGTCAAAAACAACCAATCAGAGCCATGAGGAGGGTCTTAGCGCTGTCAATCAAGCTCCTCCTTGCTCTCTGCTACACTGCAGCTAGTTTCTGACAGTAGAGTCTGCCATGAATGCTAAGGCTAGTTAGCACAGCCACCGACTATGCCGGGTAAACGGTTTTCCTGTAACGGTGAGTTGTTTCTCCACCATTAGCACATTGAGCAGCTGACTTTGAATCAGACGAAAACTTTCCTGTTTTTTTTTTGTTTTGTTTTGTTTTTTTTACCAAACATTATTTCTTTTTTGCTAAAAATGTATGAAAAAAAGACAGAGTGGGATTTATCTTGCATTTTATTCAAATTCAAAAGTTTGCATAAATATTTTTAATATTCTGTACAATTGAATTCTAATGGTATGACTTACTTGACATGTTTTGGGTAACTTTTAAAAAGCTTCTCTCGATAGTTTGCTGTAATTTTGATCCATTCCTCCTGACAGAACTGAGATTTTTAAAGGGCCTGTATTATGTATTTTCCAGGCAAATAGTGCCATTTTATAACACAATCAAGTAACCATTGTTACCTTCAGTTGTTACCTTCAGTTGTTACAAAAATACAACTGAAGATCCCTTCAGTTGTATTTATCAAATATAACTTGAAAGAAATTTTACTCACTGATTTAATTCCTTGAAATTGGGCCGTCGTCTCTTTAAAAACTCCCGCTCTTCCTGAAACTCCGCCTTCAGGAAGTCATCACACACTGCTTCTCCAGCGTTGCAGTGAAAAGTAGCTCATATAACGAGCTCAACAGATCTGCAGTTCCACCAGGTGTTTGCTAATTGCTGCTGGCTAGTCTGAAGGAGCTTAATGGTTAAGTCACGGTGGAGGGCTGCTCTGTGATGCGATAGCTCAGAAACTGCAGCGCTAGGTCCACCCAGGTGTTTTATGCAGCTGAGTAGTTGCCATGGAGATTAAAGAGTTTCTCAAACATGCATGAAAGAATCAAGGTAGCACTTCACTTATGTTTTTGATGAAGGATTATGACACAATGTAAAAATGTCAAAAAAGTAGATTTGACATAATACTGTCCATTAAGGAAACAAACTTTGCAGCTTCGGGCAACAGGAAATTGCACCCCAGGAGTAAACAGACCTGTAGAGGTCCACAACTCTCTCCCTGATTTCTGGGTTGCTGATGTCACAGAATGAAGCAGATTGGCTGAGGTGTTGCTTTAAAATACACCCCAAGGTATGCCTATTTAAGACGCTGTCTTACAGATTTTTCTCCAAACTGCTTAAATTTAGGCTTGTTTTTTGTGAAGATCACAGGATTCCTCTATGTCACCCAATTCACTCAATATTTAACTGCTGTCAAATAGGGGCAAAACAAAAAATTCAAATCTGAAGGACTAAATTCTTTTCCTTAATCCCATTGTGTCATTTTGAGCCATTTTCTTCCAGTTTATTTCACCATCCCTTTCTCCATTCTCCTTTCCGCCCAGTGAAAAAAACAAAAAAAGCCCCAATCCTCCATCCAAAGGCTCTTGAACGTACCCCTGCTCCTTTCCCCCCCGGCTAAAAGCACATCTGGTCCTCGGAGCAACTCCCCGCGGGACCCCGTTAGCGATCCCTTCCAGACATGAACTTGGCCTACCTAATGTTTTTGTTCATGCTAGTCTGACTCTGTCATGTGGAGGGCGGGGTGGCAACGGAATGTGGAGGAATTTTAACATAAGCTGGCTTTTTATTGACGCAGTAGAGAGAACATCAACATGAGAAACTTCTGGGAGACGGTGGGGGGGCGGGGGAACAAGGGGTTATGAGTGAGTTTTTGCAGCAGCGAGAGTTCGTAAGGATTGGGGGAAGCGTGGAGCAGCAGAAGGGAGTGGCTGGGTTACATCATCCAAACATCACGGTCCTCGGACCATCGTTTGAGCGCTGTTGCATAGCCGAACACTTAGTTAGTTAATATGCCAGCTTGCTGCCGTGTCACTAAATCAATCTATGAGCCAGTCGGTGGGCAAGCGATGAAAATTAAAGCAGAAGTCTGCTTTTAATCGTACACTTTTACTGACAATTGTCCCAATCAGCCAGCAGTCAGGCAGACCGTCAATCACATGGAAGCAACTGATTAGAAACAGCTGTCCTTACCCAGACCCCGCTTTCCCCCGCCCTTCACCTCCACCGGCTCCCCTGATGACTGACTTCATTGTTTCAGGAGTCCAGCCCACGTTTAGCCGTAACACAAACTTACTTCTACTACTGTGCTCCTATTCTCCTCTAATTTTTTTTCTCTGCCGGACTTTGACGCCTGTATCCTTTTAGCAGGATTCTCTTAAAGAGTCACTGGGCTCTTGCTTCAAACCATTTGTTATTCCAGCAGACACTCATTCAAAGGCGTAGGCGACTCTTCAGGTTTTTAGACAAAAGCCTTTATGACATTTTTGGAAAGGTTAATTCCTTCTGATTACGTCTAAATCCACTTTTTTCTTCTTCTTTGTTTTTCTTTTTTGCACAGTCTTCAATGGCCCAATTCTGATATTTTCACCGGCCAAAAATTTGATCTGTGCCACTTCCATAAAGTGGAACCAGTTCAGATATCCAATAGCTTGCAAAGCATCTGCAGTCCAAACGGTCATGTCGCATTTTACGTGGCTTTTATGTGATTGATGTGAGACATGCGTCATAATTCTGCACCAGAAAATACCAGATATGATAAATCAGGACATAAACAATGGCTGAACATTGTAATTATGAATTTATGAAAGAAGTCTGTGTCATTGAAGCACATCACTGTCTCCCAACTCTTAGCTCTGACTAAACATCCAAACAGACTTCCCTACAGAAATCACAGTCAGGTTGTCCTCTCTTCTTATTAGCTTCCTTCATCTTGTGATTTTATGACGAACCTCCTGATTTTATACTGTCAGCTCCCATTGCTAAATAAACGTTAAAACCATTCCATTAATGACTCCCTCCATTATTACTTCCGTAAACAATGCGCCGTGGTCTGACGTTGACATTCATTTTCTGCACGTGCAGGTCATAAACCATTGAGTGAATGTTGCCTATGATGGCAACTTGCTTAAATATGGAGTGATCAATTAGTTGAATAAGTATTTTCAGCTCAAGCCTCACACCCAATTATGGCCAAAAACAGACCAAACTGAAAATAGATGAGGACAACTATAAGCTTTAAAGCATTCATCCATTTATCCTTCCAGAGTGACAGGGGTCTGGTACCCATTTCCAGCAATAAATGCTCATTGGGGAGCTGGTCAGACTTCATGGGAAGATGGATGGAGCTAAATTCAGGGCAGTCCTTGAGGAAAACTTCAAAAGACTCGAGACTGAGGTGGAGGTTCGACTTACAGGACGACAATGACCCTAAACACACATCCTGAGCTACAGTGGAATGGTTTAGATTAAATTATCCAGTCTCGACCTAAATCCAGTTGACAATCTCTGGCAAGACTTGAAAATCAAGTTCAGTCTGGCTGAACTTGAGCTATTTTAAAAAGGAGAATGGCCACAAATGTGTCTCAGTGTGCATAAGTCGATAGAGACACGGCGCAAAAGATCTGCAGCTGGAAGTATAGTAAAAGGTGGTTCTACACGTCATGTATCTTTTCCCTTCCACTTTTCAATTATGCACTACTTTGTGTTTGGCTGGCCCACAGAATCCCATTAAAACACATTGAGGTTTGTGGTTGCAACATGAGTAATGCACTGTGTATGTCAGCGTCTTGTAGTTTGCTCAGCTGACGTTCATAACAGGCACCGCTAGCAGACCAGAGATTATTTAACACCTGAAGATCTGCTGTGTAAACGTCCAGTAAACCTCCACCTAGTTAAAATGGTTTCTTGGGTTATGATGAACGCAACTCGGGCCAATAATGTTAAGAAGCTCCTGACTGTGACCACAAAGAGCTGGTGCTGCTCTGGAATTAGTTCCGGCGGTCGAGAGGAGTTCCCTTCGGTTTTGATAGCGAATGTCAGATTGTTTACGCGGGTGTAGACACGACAACCCTCGGCGCTTGAATAGAAGGCAGAACCAGCATGGAACCAGTTTGTAAAAATAAACACTTCCAACTTGTCAGGCGGTGTATTACACAGAAGCATCTAGGAAGCAGAAAAGAACGTTCAAAAACTACTTGGCAGGCTATGGTGTATACTGTCTGCTACCATCTGTTACCCAAGGCCTTTTCCCAGTTAGATGAACAGACTGGAACCAGTAAGTGAGAATAAACTTTTTCAACTTGCTAAAAGTGTGAAAAGTAATTTCAGACATGGTTTAACTGATGCAAAAAGTTCTTATTTTAACTCGTTTCTCCCAGTCGTCTTGACCTCAAACATCACACAGCCTTCTAAATGAGGCTGGAATCTCAGCCCTCACATCTCCGAGACGGAGAAAGACTTCATATGAAAAATTTGTTTTGTGTGTGTGAAAATGTTGGTAAAGAATAAATCAGCTTTGATGATGTTGCAGCGAGACTGACTTCAAACTACACCACCTGGTAGCCATTCAGTTCCTGCAACATTATGAGCTGTAACATATTACCCAACATGATAAATATTTAATAGATTAAGATTAGTTGGTTAATGTTTTGTTATATTAAATAACAATTGTGTCCATGTTCTAAAAAAAGATGTCAGCTTTAAGGCTTAACTCATAACTCCCACTCTGCAGACACTGACTGTAAATACCGACAGCGAATGTACATCAGAAGGGGCACGCAATGGGTGTCAGTCAGTGCCTTTTACATACATTACTTGACAGATTACCAGATTCCAGCCGTGGCTAGTGTTATCAAGAACACTGACGCTTCTGAATAGGACAGGTTCAAAAACAATCGTCTGACACAATGCCCTGGAGCGTTCTCCGCCAACCGGTCCAAATGGTAGGAATGCCTGTCCGCAAGGTCCAAGTGCCAAGTCTTCAAGGACTCAAAGGTTTGCCAAGGCCTTTAAAAAGTTTCTGAGTCACCTCCTGTAGGTCAATTGAAGTCAGGTGCCTTCCCCCAAGTCAAGACTCAGTCTCGGCTTTAAGTAGGGAGTTCAAGAGTCTTTTATGTCTTCTATGTGAGTGGAGGATGGAGCAGGAATAAACTGAGACCCCATCAGTAATGTTCTTGTCTTTGATGTGGTAAAGACAAGAAGCTCCTGAGACTAGGAAAAAAAGCAAGACCTCAATCTACTAGTTCACCTATGATAAAAAGAGGATTCAAGATCAAAAGAACACCAACTCAAACACTGTAGGCTGAAATTAGTGCCCTGTGTAGGCTGGCTGGGTTTAGGACTGAAAGGCCTTGGTTGAGGAGACCTATTTTGGCAAAAATAGGTCTCCCTTTGGGGGCTTTTCAGGCACATCCCAGTGGGAACGAGTCCCAGGACAGACCCTAAGCTCATTCAAGCAGGGGTGTCAGACTCCAGTCTTTGAGGGTCATTGTCCTGCAACATTTGGCTGTGTCTCAAGTCCAAAGAAAGCAAATCAATTGACTGAATCACCCTTTCATGCACTCAAGTTCTACAGAGCCCTGCTATTGACTTAATTATGGGATTCAGGCGTGTTGCTGCTGAAATCCATTTAAAAGTTGCAGAGAACTGGAGTTTCACTGGAGAGGAACTATACAGCTCCTCTTGTCCAGTGTAGTTGGGGTTAAGGAGCTTTAGATTTCCCTCTAGGTCCCAGTTGCTTCTGTGATCTGATCTTGAACAAGTTTAATGGACTGGGTTATACGTTTGGTTAAACACCTGCCTGGATGCGTTTCTCTGTCGGAATTCTTGTGGTGATGCTACAAAGTCTTCTTGCCTTGTGTTTAATCTTATTTCAACGCAATTGTTCCCAATTCTCTAACTGGATGTTTTTCTGTGCATTTCCGCCGCTGCTCATAGTCCTGTTGCCTTTTGTCGCATCCAGACAGAAGCACTTCAAAGACTCCACGTGACTCAAATGTGATTGTTGCCATGCTCACAAGGGCAGACCAGACAGAACCAGGGGAGAGCAAAGCATGCTTCTGTTTAGCTTCATGTTTCACCTCTTCAAAGAGGGAGCCTCTGCGCATGTGTTGCCTGACTGAGGTTATCCGTTTATAACGGCTGGTCTGTAGAGGCAAAGCCGTCACTTTTGATTGGTTACATAATACCAACCCCTGAAAGTGGTCTAATTCTTTGGTTTGTTTCAGTTTTAGAGTTATTTCCAATGCAATTGTTAGGATGCTTTGTTCAATCGTGGTTAAGTTCAAATAAACGTGATCCTGTTAGCTGGAGTATGTGCTTCAGCACAAACTCCGGCATGTAGATGGATTCGCATTTTATTTGAATCAGCATATCCAGACTACAAATTACATTTGTCTGCAAAGGTGGATCGCTGAACTACTCAAGCTCTCTGAAAGCAGACGGTGTGGAGAGTCTGAGCCACGGCCTTCAGAACAGTCGCAGGTTCCTGCTGTGATTGTTGTCAGGTTGGAAAGGCAGGGCAGCAAATGAAAGTCACAGAGTTAGACGTGTCATGTTCATCTCAAGCTCTTTGGACTGCACTAATACACACCCTGGCAAGTGAATGTGAAAGCAACACCACACACACACACACACACACCCACACGCACACACTGTGGTGGTGTTTGCCAGGCCAGGTTTCCGGAGCGCTTGAGCATGCTGCAACCCAGCGGTCACCATATGGACGGGTACTGAAGTCAGGACACAGAGACAGTGAGGGATGGGGAAGGGAATCGGAGCATAAGATGTAGGGATAAAGTAAAATATGCTGGGGAAGCTGGGCAGGAATAAGGAAGGAAGCATAGAAGGTGAAAGAATGTGCTTCTTTTCTGTAGATGGAAGCAGATCAACCCCAAGGCATAAGCAGACTATACCAGCGCTTAGGGTCCGTCCATACCGAGTGGACAAAATGAAAGATCTGGTCCGACATCAACATCCGATATCAACATTGCTGCTACGGCCATTAACCAATTTCTATCCATATTATAGTTATACTTCTCTAGCCTTTTGACTTTGCGAATTTGTCCATCACTATCACATACTCAAACAAAGCAAATGGCAATAAGACGTAGGGCGCCACATAGCTCAGTGGTAGAGACGATCCACCATATACAGGCTAGTCAACACAGTTGTCCCCAGTTTAGTTCCCAGGCCATTTACTTCTTCCTGTCCAGCTACTAATGAATAAAAGCTACTAGTGTCAATACAGCCTTTTAGAAAATAATTATATAATGTAGCAATACTGCAAGAGTAATAACAATTTAACTAGGAATTCAAACTACTCAACTTAATGTCAAACTGAGAAACGTTTAATGGAGCGGCAAATGTCCGAGCTTTGCAGTGACCACGTCATCGGATTCGTTTCTGCAGGTTTAATCAACTCATATTTAAGGCTTTTTAAGACAATTGTGAATGAAATTTAAGGCCTGTATCGTGACAGAAATGGACAAAAGAAAATCATACATTTATATTAGCAGTGGTGCCAAGTTTTTTTTTTTTCCACAGCATAAATGTAGCATTGCCTGGGTTGGCAAAGAATGAGCCAGTGTCAAAAGACAAACGTTGGTAGTTACACTTGCCCCAGCTACACAAAAAAAAAAAACTAGCTGGCCAACTAGCAAGGCTACATTAGCAGCAAGTCAGCTGTGGTCTCATCTGTCTCAAATCAGAGAACACAATGAAGATGTCTGCAAGCAACTCAAACTTTTGCCTGACATAAAAATCCTGTGGAAAAAAAAAAGATACATTGGAGATTAAAGTCTTTACACATTTAAGACCTTTACGATTTAAGGCCTTAATTTTAGATACATGAATTCAAGACTTTAAGGAAGCGTGGATCCCTTGCTCCAAATTAAGTCAAATAAAATTTACAGCTGAAGAAAGAACAGCAAGAGATTCTAATAAAAGTGACAAGCACTTCCTTTAGTTCTATTAATTTAGAAAGGAATCTGAGATGACCGGCACGATTGTTAACCAAAAATGCATTCTGTCCAGTTAATTTTAAGACATCTATTCCAGGGCCAGTAATAAAACAAGTTGTGCTAAATGCACAAAGCACCAGCAAGCAAGCAAGAGCGTTTGCTGCAGTGGCTGGTGGGCGATGTGCTTAACTGGAAACAGGCCACATCCAACTCTGATTCACAGGAAAGCAGAGGATTACTAATGATAGAGGGAAGATAAAATATGGGAGTTAAATAACACCAACAATGGGCAGAACCACTTTTAGCACCCAGAAGGAGCGACACTTTGAGGATTATAACAAGCCCTGGAGTTTGGTAGCGTTCACAGTGGTAGGTTAGCTCACAAGTTACCAGAGACAACCAACACAAGCTGGTGCGTTAAGAGGCTAATACCTGTGTCCTGATGGCAGGCACAGATGCCACATGGTTCTTCAATATTTGGAACACAAAACTAAGATCTCCACATAATTGGACGTGGGCGTTTAGGATTTACAGGAAAAATGATCTACATCGCCATCAGTTGTCTGCACGTGCCAGACATTCAAGCCAATTCTTCTGTGTTCAACCTGTTTCAGTAAGATAAATTCAGGATGTGATCTGGTAGCAGTTGTGAGCTGAGGAAACGTGGGAAGAGAATAAAATAAAATCATTTGATAGTGTAATGCTGCGACAGACTGGTGACCTGTCCAGGGTGTACCCCGCCTCTCACCCGGAACGTAGCTGGAGATGGGCACCAGCACCCCTCCCAACCCCATTAAGGGACAAAGGGTGAACAGAAAATGGATGGATGGATGGATGATAGTGTAATGAACACTAGCTGGGCACTATGAAGTACATATGATCAGCAGCTCATACAGAAAAATCAGACAAGGACATGCCAGTGACTAAAAATTATATGCAACTTTTGGAAAAATATGTACTACATATATATATATATTTTAAACCATCACCATGTCATGACAGAGACAGAAAACATCTCCACCAATGTAGCATATTGTCATTTTAGAAAGTGAAGGGCCCAAAGATTCATTAATGAGCGAAATATTTCAGGCCTAATCACTCATACTTTGCCATATGTTTGATATTTGAGACATCAAGTAGTTAAGAATACTACGTACACTATGTGAATATATTTACCATGTAAAGTACCACAAAAACAATAAGTCTTTTGTAAATAAGATTTTATTTGAAAACCAGGGTCAGGCTGTCTGTTTAGGGGCCAGTTTAGCTGCTGCCTTGTTTGGCAGCCAGCCTCTTGTCTCTCTCCTCGGCAATGGTCAGACGGATTCCCTTTCCTCTGGGCACGGACACCCACGCCTTGTTGCCCTGGAACCAGAACAGGTCAGATCACAACAATTTAGATTGGTCAAATGGATTCATAATTTAAAAAAAAACACACCAAATTATTTTATCATCTTGTTTCAAATTATTTTAAATTATTTATTCACCAATTCACTATCTGGATCTCTGATACGGGGTTTATCGCTTTACGGTACGCAAATGTTAGCAATATATTTGATAAGAGAATCTACTGGGTTCATAAACTCAAATTTAAGACTTCTTAAGACCACAATGAATACAATTTAAGACCTGTATCATAGAATACATTAAATATTTTATTTAGTAGTGCCAAGCTTTTCACACAATGCACCGAATGGGTTGGCAACAGAAGAGCCAGTAGAAAAGATGAACGTCATCCAGCAAAGTGGAAATGTTTTACACTTAAATAGCAGACGTAATAAAGCTAGCTAGCTAGGGGTAGCCTTTACCAACTATTCTCAGAACATAAAGATGTCTACGTGCAACTGAAGAAAAATAAGCTACATAGACTAAATGAGATCAAATTGTCCTTTCACGACAAAATTTAAGAACTCTGATTAACGTATTCAAGGCGAACTTACATATTATCCATGGACTGTAACATTTTAAGACCATTATTTTAGACAAATGAAATTAAGGCTTGTTAAGGACACCCTGTTTGATGTAAAGTGTACAAAAAGCTGTGTGGGTCATGGAGCTCAGAACTTCTTAGAGGAATTGGTAAGATTTTCTCACTGCTGATCAAAACCACTAATGATCATCATTGCTCCAAAATGACACGTCTCAAAAAGTCACCTGAACAAGAATCCTGAAAGTCGTTTAACCCAATTTGGAAGTCAAAGACACGAGAAAGCTTGTTGCTTTCAGGAGATCTGATTAACCTGCTTATATTACATCCCAACACAAAACGGGGACAGTGACTATGACAGTCCAAGTCTGAATTTGCTCACCTTGCCAATGACAAAGATGTTGGAGAGCCTGGTAGCAAAGCTGTTGCCTGTGGTGTCCTTGACGTGCACCACGTCGAAGGAGCCGGGGTGGCGCTCCCTGTTGGTGATGACACCAATACGCCCCAAGTTAGCGCCACCGGTCACCATGCACAGGTTACCTGGGGACAGGAGAGCAGAAGGAACCGGGTCAGAGTCAAATAAAACGACAGTAGAGAGGGAACAGTGGGGTTTGAGTTGAGAGTCGCACCTACCAGTGTCAAACTTGATGAAATCTGTGATCTTGCCGCTTTCCAGGTCGATGCGGACTGTGTCGTTGACCTTAATGAGGGGGTCAGGGTAGCGGATGGTGCGGGCGTCGTGGGTCACCAGGTGGGGGATTCCTTTGGTGCCGATGAGGATTTTCTTCACCTTGCACAGCTTGTACTGCAGAGAGAAGAGACGATCCACAGGAGAGTTGAGCACAGACATTTATGCCTCTTTTATATAATCAAAAACTTGAAACGTTAGGAGTATCAGGCCTTTTATAACAAACTAGTCAGTACTTGTCATGCCCAGGGCTGGGAAATATAGCTTCAAAATAAAATATTTTTTTTTATTTTTCTCGGCTTTCTTTTCTAAAAAGACAAATAAATGACAAAGTATTTTTTTTTAAAATGAGTTGTACAATGGCGTGTTATTGTATAGGCGTATTATATCGGGACATCTATTTTAATTACTAGAACACGGCCTTAAAAACAGAATACGGACAGAATTTTACCAGAATATAGTTTTACATTTGAGAAAGAAAGTTGCTTAAATGAGAAAAATGTTGTGTTGTTGTATTAGACGTCTCCTTAATTCTCCCAATATTCCCTTCAATCTGGCAATTCAAGAATTTTATTGTCATACCACCTTAATATGACTATCTTTGTGTCATTTTGTCTTTACTGTCACATGACTACGAGTGCATCCTTGTAACATGAGTTTATTCTCTTCAAAATAAAAAAAGAAAATCTTGGCCTGACCCTTATATTTCATCGCAGATTTACCCAGAATTCATAGGCATCGCTATAAACTATGGAAACTCAAGGAGTGAACTGGTGACAAAAACATAAAAGAGCGTTCTGATTTCCCAGGCTCGGCTCTCACCTTGGCCTCCTCGGCGGTGATGCGGTGGACGGTGAAGCGTCCCTTCACGTCGTAGATCAGACGGAAGTGCTCGCCGGTCTTCTCGATGCTGATGACATCTGAAGGAAAGGAATCGGAAGACACCGTTCAATTTCACACGATTCCGTCGGTCAGCCAACGAGAAATCAAACAACCACCAACTACAGAGAGTGACCCAGTGCTTGGTGTGGGATTTTAGTGAAAACACTGCTGCCTCAACGTAACGCAGTGAAGAAAGGAGGGGGCACGTTTTTATTTCGTCCACAGCTGACAAACAATCCCAGGTACCTTAGCTCAAAATGAGCATGGGCGACCTTTGTTCAATTAGCATCTGAAACTAGCCACCATGTTAATGAACAGGTGCGTGTTAAGCTATTCCCTGCTGCCAAGTCCACTTTTAGCAAAAAAAAAAAAAAGAAGAAGAAAAAAAGATGTTGTTCCACTGGAGCTCAGCAAGTAAGACCAAATAAATGAGCAGCAGGTTACCTGGCAAGTAACAGATGTGTATTTTAAAATAAAAGAGATTATCCCAAATAGTTTCTAAAAAATGGCCCTCACCTTAAATGAAACTTAAAGAAACTTGCATTAAACACATTGATCCACTTTCTTTTTCTTTTTTTTTTAAATAGATCACAAAATCTGTGAATTTATAGCTTTGGTATATTACAGATGAGAAAGTGTCGAGATTTTTTTGGTTTAAATCAAATCCAAACAAGAAGAACTTCACATGATTGAATCTACGGCTGACTGGTTAGCTAATCTGCCAACATGTGTTTGATAACACAATAAACCAAGACACCATAAAGCAACGACTCACGTCGCTCCTACGCTACTCAAACATCTAACAATAACGACAGCGCTGGTTGTCAACAATCAGATCTACTTTAATCTGGATGAACGTCAAAAAAACAAAGATGTCTTCAAGTCTGGGCTGCTAAATGAGTTTAGTGCTCGTTTTCATTAAGGGTTAAACTCGTTGACACGGTGAAACAGAGGAAGTTTTTTCAGTTCACAGCCGTCTTCAGTGAAAAACAAAAAGTCAGATGTTTAACGCCGACTCATTGGTATATCACTAATCTAAAAAAAAAACACTCACTTTGATTTAAAAATATTTGCTAAATTACTTTAGACCTTCCAAGATGGCTATTTACTCTGATCCAATAACACGTTTCTTTTTTATTATTATTATTATTATTATTATTATTATTATTTCTGGACACTTTACGCTCTTTCTAGTGTTATTTTCCACAAATAACTTCCCACAGAAGCAAATGTATCCATTTCTTTTTGCACCAGTTTTAATTCATGTTACTTAAAAGTCTGACAGCAATAAAGGGAGAGCTCTTTCAAGAGAAAATAAATAAATAAACAAAACAGATCATTCTCATGTTGAGGACATACATCTACTACTTCAACACTCAGCTCTAACATAATTCCACCCTCAAAATTACCAGCTAAAAAGAAGCTGGCATAAACAAAAGCATCAAAATCGACGCCTCGATAATTACATTTCAAGCTGACTGGCCAGCTTGCATCTAAAACATCTCTGAAAACCAAACATTTTACTTGGAGCTCAGAACTTCTTAGAGGATTTGGGTTGTAGCGTTTTCAGCTCACTGCTGATCAAAACCACATAGTCATCACCGCTCCCGAAATAAACGCATCCCCAGTCTGACGTCCGAACGCGACCACAACGGGGAGGAAAAAAAACTAAACATAAAGTCTCTCCAGGCTCACCCATGAATCCAGCAGGGTAGGTGATGTCAGTGCGGACTTTGCCGTCGATCTTGATGAACCTCTGCATGCAGATCTTCTTCACTTCGTCGCCCGTCAGCGCGTACTTCAGGCGGTTCCTCAGGAAGATGATGAGAGGCAGGCACTCCCTCAGCTTGTGGGGACCGGTGGAGGGACGAGGAGCCTGGAAGGAGAGAGAGATGTTAAGATATGACTAAACGTGTTACTTTCAAACAATATAGATACAAAGCACTTCTGCTTGCTAAAGAGACCTGTCTGTTTTTTTTTTTTTAACGCTTCCACAGCAACTGAGTAATGAATTAACATGTCTAACATACACATCCGATTAGTTTCATTCGGTTGAGTTGATAACATTTCATCCAATCGCGATTTTTGTAAGAAATAACAGCAAGTTTACTTACAAAGACTCCGGTGAGCTTGTCCAGCATCCAATGCTTCGGCGCTGCGACGCGCTTCAGGTGCTTCTTCGGTCCTCTTGCCTGGAGGACAGATGGCAGAGCCGCTCAAGAGACTGAGAATTGACCCTTCTGAACATGTTTATGATTATATATTAATTGTCAACGTGCACGAACAGCGCGCTATTTGAGACTACATTAGCCCGGCCGCGTTAGCTTGCTGTGTAGCCGTGCCGCTGAAATGAATGCGGGTTGGTACAACCAAAAGCGGCCTACCTATGCTAGCGTTCATTAAATCATTTTTTATGAATACACCATACATATGACGTGTTAAATTTTAAAATGTATATTTTAATATAAGGCGTCATTTGTGGGGAAACTCTTGTACATAACAGCGGCATGCCTCTTTCCTCCGTTATGCTAAGCTAACGCGTAGCGGGTTGCAAGTGGCTTTTCAAACCACCATTTAAGACAAAAAGTCCCGCCGCTGCCTCACAATTTACAAATCTGCCGTTAGTTAATATGTGTTATTTTACACTAGAACATGTATTGGTTTAATAATGTGAACAGAGAAGGGGATGTTTAAAGATTATCACACAGCAGAATCATGAAGAAAGACAGCTCACCATGTTGGAGTCTGCGGGGAAAAGGACCTCCTCACTTCCGCTAGTGAACGATATCGTCGCCGACGGCAGACTGGGAGGGACATTAATGTCGAAAGCCAAAATCCATTTTAGCTTAGTAAGTCACTTTCTACTTAAAAAAGTACATATTTAATAAAACGGCTACCGAAATGGGCCATTAAAACATTAGTTTTGGAGCATGTTAGCAAATAAATGTTTAAATATGTCATTAATAAATCAATTTTATAAAATAAAATAACAGCTATAGATATTTCTGTATTAACCTTAATTACTTTGTGATTGCGTGGTCAGGTGGTTTTGTTTATCTGTTAGCTTTACCCATCAAAGCGAGTGGGCGAGCTTCCTAAAGGCAAGACTCTTTTCATTTAGTCATTTCTAGTGAGAGCGAATGTTTTTTGTGCATTTGTTTGGGCGTTTTGTTGTCAGACACGTTGGGTTCTGATTAAATCTGCATGATTGCATAAACTATTGATTTGCATGCAGAGATGTAGCTGTGTTTGACAGCAACACTTGGTTACCATGAGATACAGGAAATGTTTGTGACTCATTTTAGTCCTGTTTACATTTATAAAACCCCTGCTGGGACTGCTTTGGCCTCTGCCAAACGACTCCAGCTAATGAACACATGCCAAGTCCTTCTCAGAACGCAGCTCTGCTCCCAAAGAGGCGGTGAATGAACCTGCTCTGGATTCACGCCTGAATCAAATCGGCCCCCCATTCCTCCCCGAGGATGATTATAGTCTATATCTATTGTTTTGGAAAAATAAACACATGTTTTTCTAATATATATATATATGTATATTAAAAAGTCCGGTAGGCTCAGATAGGGAAAATGAATACATAGTGGAGAAATGTGCTCCTAAGAAATGCCCAAAGGGTATAAAACACTGAATGTTGTCCAACTTAGCAAACGTTGCAGGTTTCCTGCACATTCAGGGAAAGTATGGAAATTGATCTAGTTTCTTTTGTCTTCCTTTATTACATTCCTACCTCCTTTTTGCCTTCCTCTGTTCTCTTTTCTTCATACTCTCATATTGTCCTACCTTCTTTTTCCCATTTTCCTCCTTCCTCCCTGTCTGTGCAGGTTTTATTTTTGAACTTTCCCCTTTATAGAATCTTTGTGACTGAGTTCACATTAAACTTATGTGTTTATGTTTAAAATTATCCAGAAATCTACCGAGGAATCTAATCATTTTACATTTTAAACTTAAACGATGAGATTTTTTTCGTTAACTATCCACTAGAGGGCAGTGTGTAGCTCTGCACCCAAAGAGAAAACGTGCAACTGACCAATCTGGATCTATTCTTGTGGTGTTATTTTGATATTTATTTTTGAGACAAATTTTCTCTAGACTAGGGAATAATTTCCAAATCACGAATCTTCACATCTTTTGTTTGTCGGAGAACAACCAAGATCCAAAAGTCAACACGGCAGTTTTACTGAAACTTATCAGCACCCGTCAAGGTAGATCTGGCATGAAGTCTGTTTTCAATAGCAAACGAAGAGAACAACGTAGTAAATTAGTAATGTGTGAAGTTATTCTGAGTGGATCATAACCAGCGTGAAATATTACCATCTTACACAGCCTTTGCACTTCCCAGCACAATCCACCAGATGGCAGTGTGGTGCTGTGAACAGTGAGCAGACAGACAGACAGACAGACAGACAGACAGACAGACAGACAGACAGACAGACAGACAGATAGATAGATAGATAGATAGATAGATAGATAGATAGATAGATA
>CAEGAE010035438.1:0-11813 GCA_903067095.1 Girardinus metallicus | reverse complement strand
TATAGATATATATATATATATAGATATATATATATATCTATATATAGATATATATATATATCTATATATATATATATATATATACACACAAACATCTGGTGTCAGAGTAAAGCTGGAAAACTGCATCCCTCATCTATTAGTTACTTCTAGACTTAACTATCATTATCCAAAAAGCCTATCTGGTTTTTGTTCTCCATTCCTACTCATTGAACCTTTCAGGAGTGGCTGATCTTCATTGTTCCCACATGCATGCTGAGGATAAAGAATCACTTTAAAACCAATTTTGAAAGTAATCTGTTGGCTTCCTTAAAGAACTCTTTACTAATTGGCATTTTATAATCAATCAAGAAAAACTGTATTGTTTTATAACTGATTTGGATTGTGCATAACTGCATCTGAATCTGATATAATGATTGTATTGAGTGAATTGCATTAATTTAAACATCATTTTGACCGAACTGGATATAAATTGAACCCGTTTGTCTTGTAAACTGTCTCACAAATTATGCAGACATCTGTTGTGAATTGGTGCTATGCAAGTAAGCCGAATTTAAATTAATTCAATAAAGTCTCCAAAGTAAGCTGGTTGATAAAGTCTGCTTTGACTTTGATCACAATAAATGTCTCACCTATCCCCAAAGCGAACCCACAGGTCACTGAACAGTCTGGGCCTTCCATGGCTGCGGTGGGCTTTGTGGGGCCGTTTGTGCCGTCCAAACTCCTCCAGCTGATTCAGGCTGTCGGGGAGAAGCATGTGAGGCAGCTCTTCCCCTTGTAGCCCAGGCACATCATCTGGGTCTTCCATCTCCTCCTCCAAACCGGTTGGCCAGCTGGTGGGAGTCACTGTACTGGTGTCTAAGGGCTCCTCAACAGACCTTGCTGCAGGCAGTTCTGGATCTCGTTTACTCCTGGAACAGAAAAAAAGAAAGAGAGAAAAATAAAACAAGGCATGCATGGAGTCAATTATTAAAACATTTGATTGTATAAACCCAAACATAATCAGAGGTTTCACTAAAACAATTTAGCTCCACAGCCAATGGGAGATGGGAGGGACTTTTTGTGTGAAGCTCTACGCCTTCCTACAAGTTTTAACCTGCAGCAAGTAAATGTTATTTTTTAGTGGTTTTTGACCACTCAGTCACTTTTCTCATCAAATACACCAATTTGAATCAAGGACATGAACACCGCAAGGAAAGCCTCACTCTATTAAGGATACCCGGAGTGACTTAAATACAAAGCAGCCAACATTAGAGAAAAGTTCAACATTTGTGGTTGCCATATTTTGTCTACCAAGACTAACAATTTGACCAAAAAAAGACCACCCAGAAATACTCTACATACTCATCTTTCTTACATCCATTACTCATACTTTCTCTTCGCATGTTCATTTCATTTAGTATCTAAGTCACTATAGTTTAAAGTCAATGAGCAATTAGTTGAATTCAAAATTATTTTATTGGTCTCAAAGAGAAGTTAAATAACTGAAAATTAATTAAGAAGTCTTCCTTATAGTGAAGATGTTAAACACTAATATTGCTAAATATTAATCTAGACACATACTTTCTATGAAAGTTGCTTGCAAGTGTCTGCAGGAGGCAAATTTTTGGAGCTTTCTTCTCTTGTGGTGTGTCTCACAACAGTATGCATGAGGAAATGTCTAATTTTTTTTTTTTTTTGGTTCAATCATTTTCAGATTGTAAGTTATTGTATGTGGAAACTGCTTTTGTGGAATAAGACTTTGTTTTAATTATTATAACATCTTTAATTTGATCTGCCAATTGTGTGTGAGTGACGGTGTGAGGCTTTTCAGCATGATGCATGAAGTGCATTACAGTAATGAAGATGAATCCACACAAAACTGCACAGTTAGCTTTAGGTTATTAAAACAAATGAGCCTAATTTGTGATTTTATCTTGAGGTGAAAAAACAAGGTGGAACTGTTATGATATGAGCATCATATTTGGAGAAAGCAGATGGAGCCTTTTCACTTATCAATGAAATCAAATTCTTAGCCATGGAAGGTGATATGGAGGAAGTGAGATGAATTTTTGACTTTAATGGCTCGGTCAGCAGAGTGATGATATCTCCAGCCCTGCTGTTGAGTTACTGCAGAGCCAAACCCAGTTTCAAATTGTTCTGTCTTTCATACAGTAGTATTACTGCTCTTTAGGTTGTTCCTTGACACAATCCAGGTATCAGGCTTATAGCTTTTATGAACACCTGTCATGAAAGTGTCTTGAAGTGTTTTCACATGCATATTCTATCATCTCGCATCAGGAAGGTTCAAAAATATCTTTGCATGCATGTGTGGGTTTTGTGACCACAGCAAGTTAACTCACTTGTTAACTTTAACAACATGAACCACCACTGAATGAAGCCTTCAACTGGACAGAGAGGGGTAGAAGGGTTAGTTTTGATCCTTTAATTTGCAAAGATTAATTCTCTAAATTGATGAACGGTAATTTTTTTACGACTGCAACATGATTATTCTTTTTGTACCTTGCTTTTATTTCTGTCTTACTCCGACTTAAGTTGCTTTTGATATCACTTTATGGGCAGATGGATTAAGGCCCAAGGTAATAGGGAAGATGCAGAATGCCAAGAACTGGAGGTAGACAAACTCAAACACTAGTTGGCAGAAAGTTTTTGTAAAGACACTAAGCCTAGCCAACCCCAATTTTCTGTGAGGTTATTGCATATGTGAACATCTGTGAGCTTAAGTGTGTGCAATACTGCCCCTCCTTGGCAGTGTACATCATTCTACTCACTCCTGTAAGCACGTGTGTGGGCATGTGCTCATGTGTTGTGGTGAGAACAAGCAGAACAACTGTTGGCAGCTTGCTTTGGCAGCATTAGAGCAGAGGGTGGTGAAGAAGAGATGGACTAAAGTGATGGAAGTGATGATGTTTAAAAGTATTCCAGCATAGCTGAGTTGTTTTTTGTTACTTATCTCAGTTTGGGTTGTTTTTGTCCACAAAGAGCTGCTATAAATCTACAGACTCTAAATAACTCAGCTATCGAGAATTAAATAACTAAAACCAGGCTGCAATGCATTGAAAAAAAAAAAAAAAACCTTTTGACCTTTTTCGCATTTCGTCAACTTGCAGCAACAAACAACCTGAAAATCTGGGGAGCATATGTTTTCAGCCCACTGGAATCAATACTTTTGTAGCGTTGCTTTTCTCTGATATAACAGCTGCAAGTCTTTTGGGGTATGTCACCTTTACACATCTAGAGACTGAACTTTATGACCAGTTTTCTTTGCGTGATTGCTTAAGCACAGCCTGACTGTGTCTGCCGTTCATACGCAGGAATAGATTTTGACCAGTACCAGTCCGTTGTAACCCTAGCTTGTATGACTAGGGGCATCGTCCTGTTGGCCCCGCTTCCTTTTCCCTGCTAAAGAATTCCCACAGCAAGGTTCGGCCACCAACATGTTTTACTCTGGGGAAGGTGATACACCGTATCAACCCGCAACACATAGCATTTTGTAGTCAAAAGTAGTACTAGTAAAAATACAATTTTGGTATCTTCTAACCAGAGTACCTTCTTTTCTACAGCTCCTCCAGAGTTGCTATGATTTTTGAAAGCTTATCTGACTTAAGCCCTCCTTGTCCAGTTTATTGGTTTAGATAGATGGTTATGTCTTGTTAGGTTTGCACTTATGTCACACTCTTCATTTTTGGACGATGGATCAAGCAGTGCTTTGTAGGATGTTCAAAGCTTTGGATATGATTATATAGCTTAAACCCTCTTTAAAATTCTCCACAATGTTATATCTGACATGTCTGCTTTGTTCCTTGGTCATTCTAATGCTGATTTTTCATTAACGTTCTCCAAAATATGTTGGAGATCTTCAAAAAACGGCTCTAATTTGCTGATTAAGTTACACAGAAGTTTACAAATTGAGTGGCATCTGAAGGTAATTGGTTGCGCTGGATTTTATTTAAGAGCATTTAAGAGTGAAGGCGACTTAACACAAACACATGCTATATTTTACATTTTTTAAACAATTTTGTGAGACATTTGAAAACCTTGTTTTATTTTCCTTCCACTTCAGAATTGTGTTGGTCTGTCGCATACAATCCAAATAAAAATATTATTGACTGTTTTAACATAAAATCTGCAGAGGTTTTGGGGATACATATTTTTGTTAGATGTTCTGTGTTACTGTGAAGTGTAGGCTTTGTTTACCACACAGTTATTTGCCCTTTTACCTTACTTACTCTGTAACTTGCTCATGATGGTCAGAGAGAAGGTGAACAATTTCATAACCGTCCAGCTTGAGTATATCCAGCACACTGTGGTTCCCAAGGAAGTGACCTAAAAGCGGACAAAAGCAGAAAAGTAATGGGGAAATTTACTTTATAAACAACTTGTAACAATGTTCTTGTTTTATCTTAATGACTGAATATTGCTTGATGGAAATTTAAAAAGGCTCATAACACATTCCTGTATGAAACAATCTACACATTTTCAGTATTGATACTGTATTTTCCACATGTTTCTTTCTTTACTAATAACAATAAAATGTCTGCACTCTCCATGAGCCCTAGTACCTCAGGCACTAAGCAGATACGCCTGGTTTTGGTATTAAGGAAAGTCATACTAAATGTTGTAAGTGCTCCTTTGCAATAGCAACAATCATTGACTGATGTAGCAATGAATGTTGTACTGGTATCACTTGCATTTCTAACTGGTGCCTACATATAACGTGAACCATTGCACGTTATATGTAGTTTTGTCCAAACAATTTTAGCCGAAAGTCAATCTCAAAATCATGCTTTGTACCTTTTTCACAGAGGGCTTTTTTTTTTTTTCTTTATAACATCCTGTCCATCTTGCATACACTATAATATTTAAAGAAGCTGCAAACTGGTTAAAAAAAGAACTCTCTTCAATTGAACTAAGATTATCTGTTCATTGCCATAGAGAGCAAACATTCTCTGATTAAGCAAAAGATTGGTCATATCAATATAGCTGTCGAGTCAAATTTAAGGAAGAACTTTTAGGTGGAACAAAACGAGCTCATGTCACTCCTGTTTAAAACTTTACGCTGGTTAGAGGATAATTGTCTTTCAAATAATTCTTACAAAGTGACTAAATCTGTACCGATTTTAGGCAAAAAATATTTTGTTAAACAATTTTAGATTTCGTTAGTGAGAAAAAGCAGAGAAGCTTTCAAACGCAGAGAATTTTCAAATGCAGTCATGCCTTATATCTACTGGGCTTACTTGTTGTTTGGTAATGACCCCACATTGTCGACACTCAACCTCTCGCCTCTCCTTCAATCATCCATCACTTTCAGTCACCTTGTCTGTGATTCCCTCAGTCTAACATCAAACATGCAGGCCTCAGCCACACACTGATGAAAGCTTTTTTTTAATTATTTCTACCGTCGGCCGATAATCCTGCGTGTCACTCAACTCAGCAATAAGCCACTCTTTAGCCTGACATCACCTTTGCAAGCACACATACTCTATGAGAGGAATTCATATTTGTGCTCACACAAAGGAATTCGCTCTCTCACTCACACACCTCAGCTCTCTCCTGCAGCTTATTAACAACATGCCGACAATATTCAAGCCTCTTATTTGCTTTCTGTCAGGGCCTCCTGCTCCCACTCAGCTCTCCACCTCCTGTCAATTTTATCATTATAATGTTCCCAATCATTCCTGAGAGTCAATGAGAGAAACATGCAGCATTACACTTTCTTGGCAGCCAAGTTCAAAGGCAGTCCAAGGCGAGGCCACGGAGTCAGAGGAGGCTGCTAACAGCAGTGTCGGCAAGATCAGATGGGATTACACAGAGGACTGAGTGTGAGGTTTTGTCTAGGTGAAAGTGATTCTGTCTATTTATAAATGTGTATGAAAGTGGCTTCTTAATCTGCTGGGCAATATAAACCAAAAGGTAAAATTAGGTAATCTTCTCAGTTATTGCCACGTTTTCTTTATGACATTCATACTGAAAAAGTTAAAGCAATAAACTTTATTAAAAACAGTTACACTGTTAATGGCAAACATTTGACAGCAGTGAAAGGTTGTTTTCATTCGTAGCACTGGAGCAACATAGCAAAAGAAATGGAGCTAGAAACTGCTTCTCAATGAGTTTAATTGGTATTATATCATCTACAGCAGTGATTCCCAATCTGGTATCACTTGCAACTCACTGAGATTTTTGCTGTGGATAATGACACTGCATCACCAACTTCAGCAATCTCCTCACAAGGTCTTTGGCTTTTGTTCAGGGATTGATTTGCACATTTATATGCTCAACTCTGGGAGACAGAACTTGCTTTTTTCCTGAGCTGTATGATCGTTGGACCAGACATATGCAGCTGCACAATTCTCTTCCTGATGTCTTGGCTGATTTCTTCTGATCTGCCCATCATGTCAAAAAAAGAAAGCAAGTGTCCCTGGTGTGGTCTTAAAATAAATCCACAGGTGTTCCACCAATTAACTAAAATGTGTTAGTTAATCTATCAGAGGATTGTAGAGGGACAACAAAAGGTTTGACCTAAATCATAGAGTTTAAAAGAATTATTCCTGATACTGACCAAATGTATGTAAACTTCTACATTTGACGAAGGCTACAAAAAAATCCTTAAAAAATTGTTATTCCTAAAGTACTTAGCAAATAGAAATAATTTTAGTAATTCTAACCAACCTAAAACAGGAGAAGTTTGGCCTGATTTGATTTCAGACAATGAGGAAAAGCACGTGTATGTGTCTTTTTATTCAGTTTACGTAAATGTCTAGTTTCAACTATACATCTCAGTATCAACGATCTCAACAAACTGTACCTGAAAATTATTTCTCTGTTACCCCAAAAGCTACACAGAGAAAACTTTGAGAAACTTCCTATCATCATATTTTCCTTCTTTATTCAAAAGACCACCTGCTTTACCCCACATAACCATTTCACAGGTTAGAAGCAAGTCTGAAATTTTGACATGAAGACAATTTACCATTAAAACATAGAGTATGAAATAGGTATTCTAATTACAGACATTAGAAAAGTGAACCTTCATGATTTTGTGTTGTATTCAGACTATCCCAATGCAGTTAAAATTAAACTTAAACAAATAATATGTAACAATTTCTAACATTAGGAAAAGGCTACTATTATAAAAGGATATTTAAGGAAAAAGATTCAGCTTTAGGTCAGTAAAGGTTCAGCTCATCTACATAACAAAATCTGTTAATAAAAAATTGTTTCCTCCACCATGTTCCTCCAAACCCTTGTCTGCATTCAGACCGTCCACACTGTACGTTGCGATGGTTTGTTATGTTCAGGATCATTAACATGCACCCCGTCCTTGAAAAACCTACTGTACTCATAAACAAAATTGGTAAACAATGACAAATCTCTGGTCTGGGTCTCGACTCAAAACAAAACAAAACACAATCAAGCCTTCCTGGTCAGGGTAAAAAAAAGACCCCACTTCTAAAAATTTATGTTTGAACTAACATTTGAGGGATTGCATGGTTCTCCTTGATTTGATGCAATTTGTCAAAGCAAACAGCTGTGTCCGAGGTTCCTACAGATTTGGTATTTTGGACAAGAAAAAAAAAAGAAATACATACTAGCTTTTCATCTTGCAACAGTGGCAAAAGTATTTGTGCTTACATAGGTTTCCTCCCCATATGCGAAGAAGTTAAAAGCTCTTGAATGTCTGTGGGCGGATGAGCTTGTGTGTTTGTTAGTGAAGTGTCCAGACGGTAAATTGTGGTGGTTCAGAAGCAGAGAGTAGACCCAACAAACAATTTCACTTGTCAAGATGTAATAAGAAGTCAGCTGATCCCTAATGGCACCTCTGTCCCTTTTGGCATTCCCAACTGGCTGGAAAGATTAAACAATAAAAAATAAACTGCTTGTTCCTGTAAAATTTACTCCTACAGTGACAGATCCACAGTTTTAATCTTTCACTGAGACCGTTTTATTAAAACCCAACAAAAAGTATTTTGTTTCACTGAAATTGTGTTGGTCTAACTTTGGTATTGGCCACATTGCTGTAATACCTCTTTTAAAAAAACAACTGGTAATCTAATCTATGAAAAGAGCATTATTTTTTAATTGCCGTTTTATTTGTTTTTTGTGGGTCGTGGTGGGGATTGGCACATAAAATAACGTCTTGGGAGGCAGAATTTTGTTTTATAAAATGGTTAAAAGGGCATAATATAAAAGTTCAGTTTTAAGTTTAGTTTTATAAAATGAGGGCAGTCATTAAACTGAATTGCCCTTCCTGGTATAATTGGGCAATCTAAATATTATCCAACAGAACCAAATAAAAGGTGTGTTTGTATTGTGTTATGCTGAATCCCCAAAAACTGAATTACCCAAACCAAACCAAGGGCCACCAGTATGACAAGAAGCAGCAGGAGATGCCTGTTTAATTTCCCTGTCAGAAACAAACCAGTTGGTTGAATCAGTTTTGCCTTAAATCTAAACCTGTCAGGTGTTTGGTAATTTGACCTGGAAATCGAAGAAGATTACTGAACAGGTTAAAAATACATCGACATTTGTTTTCAAGAAGCTCATAAATACTCTATACATAGTCAAGATCACTTTGTTTGGGGCTTGTCTGCTATAGATGCCAAAATATGAAAAAATTATGCTTGTAACCAAACAAACGTATGTGGACTTAAAGTGTGTGAGTCTCAGTTGGTGTTAATTTTCATAATTTACTACTTGCATATATAAGTAAAGCAGACACCAAGACACCACAACATAATGCATCTTGTCAGAATGGAAACACTGAAACTGTGTTGGGGTTTAAAATATTAGAAATGATAAAGTAAGATCAAGCTCTTCACCATTTATTTTAAGTCTTATTGTTTTTTTAAATATATCCCAAAATAATCCATTTATTCTATTATAGTTTGCCTTTATTTCCATATGGGACAGTAATTCTGTAAATACTGTTTCATAACATCTCTCTCCTTGTAAATTTGATTGTGATTTTTGGATATAGTACATGGTGCAGATCTCTCTCATGTGCTGAGGGTCTGTTTTTCCAACAGTTTTAATAGTTTGTACATGATGTTTCTCTGCAAATGGCAGGTTTGTAGGTTCATGCCCTATGAACTGCTGGACCAGACGTCGTTTATTGTATCCTCATCAGTATCATCACGGTGGTTAATCTTTCCAGTAAGCTGTGGCTCTGCATAAGGCAGATTGCGGCAACAAACCACTTACAACCTCTTTCACATATCACTCAACCTCTGATTTTTCCTGCCAATTTGCTGTCATCACTATTTCAGCAGATATACTTCATGTTTGCTTAAAAATATTTGGTTATAAGGTGCAATTATGTCTTTTTGCATTGCATGCCACTTAAACCAAGGTTTTTCTTATCTGCTGCTCCAGGGAAAAGAGTTAATGACCCAGTGACTCCTCAGTTTAAAAACCTTTCCATCTTGATCCGAACTTACATTGGTGGTCTAGTACACTTCATCTGTGTGCTGTGACTGGAAGTATTTTTTGACCGAGGCCAGTGCCATTATGTCTGGTGTTCCAGACATATTTCTCTGAAAAACTACTTGCTGTTGTCAATCCTCTAATTGCACAGTGTTCATACCAGTTAAGCTTTTTCACATTTTGCCACAACCACAAACTCTGATGTATTTTATTGTGATTTTCTGTAATACACCAACATGAAGCAGCACATCATTTTCAAGTAGAAGTACTAGAATGCAGGATTTACATCCTCTCATTTACCTAATTTAAGTCTGAAAAGTATTGCCTGCATTTGTATTCAACTCTGATATCCCTCTAGCAAAATTAGAGGGATATCAGCAACGGTAATTGCTGAAATTGAACTCACAAATTGTCTTTAGACGTCCCCTAATTGTAAGATAAACTCTGTGTGTAAAAGTCTGCGGAATTTAATCCTACTATAACTGCAGCTGTTTTGTGAAGGACTAAAAGATTTCTAAGTGAATATAAACAAATGAGACTCAAGAAGTCCAAGGAACACAGCAGATAGGTTGTTGATGAAGTTATAGAAAGGTTTAAAATAAGATTACGTTACAGAAAATTATTCCAGATTTTGAGCATCCCACAAAGCAAAGTTTGACAGGCATCATAAAGTGACAACAATACGGTAAAACTGCAAACCTGTCAAAACATATCAGCCTATCTAAAGTATTAGTTAGGTGTTGGGAGCAATATGCTGAGTAAGATTTTCTTCAGCTGGTACAGCAAAGCTGCACAATGCATTAAAAGGTCCAGTATTGTAATATTTTTTTTTTTCAGTTTCCATTCAAGTTGTTGGTAAATATTTCACAACACTCCACTGAATATTGTCATTTTAATTCCCATGTATGCTTGGCTTTGGTTATATTTTTATACTGTAACTCCAAGCGAGTCAATAGTTTACAAGGAGCAGCACTTCAGTGAAACCATAACACTTTTGTAGTGATTAGGTAACATCTTTCACATGATTAGGTCACACATCTCCAGTGATCGCTGTTTCTGACACCAACACTTTTTGAAACCAGGTTTCGGAGTGAAACTTTTTGGACTCATGACATGGAAGCACATGCATGTTTTGAAGATTGCTGCGCCATATAGTGGCCTAACATGACAATAGAGGATTCAAGGAGTCTTGCAGGCTTGTCTAAATGTGGAACTTTTCCCAATAAACATCCAAAAATACCAGCAGTTTCCAGACAGCGGTCTTGTGTAAACATAGCCTCTATCTGCATGCTTATCTGTTGTTCAGTCAGTTCATCGCTCTTGTGAAAATTTCCTTTTCCAATGTGCAGGTGGAACTACAAAGCAACAGTGGAGAGAATAGAAGAAAGAGCAAATGAAAAAAAGAAAAGAATTAGTCATCTGAGGTTCATCCAAGTGTGAAGAAAACAGGATGAGAATGATGTGTATTTTGCTGTTTTTCACAAAGCAAATGTGTTTGCAATTAGACCATGTAAACACTGTAGCAACTGATATGTCGGGTTGGTTTAGAAAATCCCACAAGGCTTGCACACAGACCACCTCACATGAAAATTGCACAAACAAATAGCAGAGTAAGACAGAAAAACAGGGTACAGGCTAGCAGAATTATTACTGTAAAGTTAAATGGGATAAAGAAAAAAATAAGAAAAAAAAAACTGTAAACAGTACAGATACAGTCCAATCATAAACTAAGAGAAAAATGCAATAGTGGGAACCATCCACCACACTAAAAATACATGTTTGGTACTGTTACTATATCATGCTTCAAACAAAAGCAAGCTGTTTTCTTGGCAGATTTAAAGGAAGACAAAACTGAGAACAGAAAAAGGAGACAAGTCCAGGGAAGTGAGGGAAAAACGCTTCTATAGACTTGCACCTCTTTAGAGTTATTTGAAAATGTGTCTAATCTATGTCCAGACAGAGATGATGAGGGGAAAATTCCTCTAATTTCTAAGCGTTTCCCAATGTGTATGTAGGTGTTAAAGAGGTAGTAAAATAAATACATCAAATGTATTGGACCACCATGAATCACCAGAGGAGTATCAAAGCCTTTGCAAATATAATTTACTAGTCTCTGAAGTCAAACAGGCACTGTAGCCAGTTGAGGCACTTTTCACTGACTTCAGTGACATTTCAGCCACTTTGGTCAATTTTTTTCTAAGTTTGTTTTAACGAAGCGCAATGTAGTGACTTTTTTCCCCATGTTTGATTATATATATCTACTTCTCCATGGCCAGAAGTGGTTTTAAGCCAACTGGATGTTTGGAGGTTTGGTTTCTAGCCCTTCCTTTTGTTTTTGGTGAAGATGTAGAATATAATAGAGAACCAGTATATAAATAGCAAAAGTGTAGTGT
>CAEGAE010035437.1:0-53514 GCA_903067095.1 Girardinus metallicus | reverse complement strand
TAAAACAGCTGAAACACTGAGTGCCTTTAAATCTCGACTAAAAACCCACCTGTTTAGAGTTGTATTTGAAACGTAATCATTTATGAATTTAATGAATGTTTTGATTGTCGATTCTGTTGCATGACTTTGTTTTTATGTTTATGATGTAAAGCACTTTGAAATGCCTTGTTGCTGAAATGTGCTATACAAATAAAATTTGATTGATTTTGAAGCTTTAAATAGGGCCTGTATTAAATTTCATTTAAAAAAAAGTATTAGCTGAACACCTACAACAAGAGAGGTCAAGTATTGTTCCCACACCGCTAAATTCCCAGCCAGCAGGCATCAGACAAGAGACCATAAACATCTCCCAAAATAGCAGGGGGTAGCACTGGCCCCCTATAGACAAGCCAACCATTCTGCACCACTTCCTAAGCAGACAGACCCAGCCCAGTGGTGGTCTTTAATCAAAGATTCATTACAGCAGAACAATTGGGCCACATGGTAGATCTCAAACAATTCCACCCATCATTGAAGCCCCCAGCCTCACTCCCGCCAAGACACAGCACTCAGCAGAAATGTGTATGAACCTTCAAGACAATAGAAATACCAAGCTGCTGGCAGCAGCGACAGACCAGTATACAAAGCGATAAAAAATGTCGCCACTTTTTTTTTTTTTTTTTTGACTAAGCCTTAATGTTAAAGCATTGTAATGAAATTAAACAATCTCCCTCTCCACTTTATTTGCAGGAGGATTAAACATTAGACACAAAGTCAAACTGAAAGGAAACATATTCTACATTATGTCACCAAGTAAACCGCCTCTGTTAAGCTTAACCAGGAGCTGGAAGTTTTAAAGAACAGGGCTGTACTCTCTGAATGCACTTCAGTACTTTTAATTCAGAGAACTAAGGTGCACATATATATATACACACATACATATACACACACACATTTTCAGCACTGATCAGTCAAGATTCTTTTCAAGACATAATTTTATCCATCCATTCATCCATTTTCTGTACATCCTTGTTGCTGGTGCCATTCTCCAGCTAACATTCCAGGCAAGAGGCGGGGTACACCCTGGACAGGTCACCAGTCTGTCGCAGGGCAACACAGAGACAAACAGGACAAACCATGCACACACACTCACATAGGGAGAATTTGGAGAGGGATTTTGGACTGAGGGAGGAAGCCGGAGAACCCACGCATGCACAAGGAGAACATGCAAATTACTTGCAGAAAGAATCGAACCCAGAACCTTCTTGCTGCAAGGCAACAGCTCTACCAACCGTGCCACTGTGCAGACCAATTTTATATTTACACAATTTTATATTTTCTTCTAAATGTCTTGTCCTAAAAACAAGTAGATTCACTTGGAATCAGCAGTAGGCCACTAGTATTCTTCACTGGAAAATTAATCTGTGTGTGCAGAAATGCATTAAGCATACTTAAAAATATATTATGGACACCGTTAAGTCTCCCTCCATTTTTGAAAGTAAGACATAAGCTAAAAACATTCAAGTTATTTGCGTTTTTCCTGTTTGGCAAAAAGCATCAACCCTCAATTGTTTGTGCTTGCCCAGTTTGCCTTTGTTTCTGGATAAACTGCCTCCTACATATTCCTGCAGCAGGACAAAAAAAAAAAAAAAGGAGTCACTGTTTGTGGGAATCTAGCTGATATGAAAAACTTGAAATTTCACTTGCTTTGCAGACTCTATGCAATTTAAAGAGCGACATGGTAAATTGCATAAAAGTCAGCCATCTGGCAGGCCTGGTTTCTGCTGTGTTGCCAATAGTTGACCCTTTGGCATAATAGTACTCTGCAGGGCACAGTTAAAATCCAAACCCTGCACTGCTCTTTTCACCACATCTATGGAGTTCCATGTTTAAACATGCTGACCAATGTCTGCTTACAAGAAACTTTAATCACCATCTGACTTACTTCCCCTAATGTCACATGTCAAAGAAACAAAGCATAAGTGATGCACACCATTTCTTAGTCTCGTGAGCCCCTTAAACTAATCCCTTTCTAATAAAATAAGCGACCAAAAACACAGTAAAGGTGATGCAGAAGAAATCTAGCAGCACTGAAGGTAACATCTGGAAGTATAAATTAGTCAACATAAAATAATAATCAAAGTTATTAACTTTATTATTAAAATTATGCCTTTTTACTCACTGTAAGGTTTTATTCAGAATTAAGTCAACACTGAAGTTTAATTGAGGTGACGCAGAATCATGAGCACTCTGACAACTATTATTTTCATCCATCTTCAGCAGACATCATATTTCCAATATCCACAAGCTGTCACCACCTAGTGGTACATTGTAAAAAGTGCATTATATTGCCTAATGTTTTAATGGTTGTGTTGTTATTTTTTTAAATATGATGACTTGCAAATATTTATGTCCCTTAAACATTTCACATTTGCTACATAACAGCAAAGTTCAAGGTTTTTTTTTTTAAATATTTAATGTGACAGACAAACATAAGGTAGTGTTAAACTACGAAGCAGACAGAAAAGAGCTCCACAGCTTTCAAAATCTTTATATATATATATTTTTTTTTTTTACATAAAATTGATAGATAGTTGAGGAACAGTGTCAAGAAGAAAGTTATTGTAGTAGAAGTCCTGTTTGCTACAAGGCAGGGGGGAAACACATGGGAGAAGGTGCTCTGGTCAGATGAGATCAAAACTGAAGCTTTTGGCATATAATACATGCAAAAGTTTATATTGTGTTTGGAAAAAGACTAAAACTGAACACCACTCGACACACACCATCAAATGGGGGACACATGGTGCTGAAAGCATCATGCTGTGGGTTTATTCAGACTTTTGTGGGTCAGATGGTTGAAGGTAAATATAGGGTCATTCATGGAGTTTGGGGGAAACTAAGACAAAATACAGTTTGTGGTTGCAACAAGAAATGTGGAAAGGTTTGAGGTGGATGTTTAATTTTGGCAGGGCACATTAATGAGTGCCCTCCTTGTGGGAGGGTAAAAAAGGGGAAAATATCTGACCTGAACCATGCCTTAATTGTCTGCTTTGATTGGTTAGTTCATACAAGTTATTTTTGATCCAAATTTCTACCCACCTCCAGATCAGTGCTGTCTGATGAAGAGCTATAGGATGTATCAGAGGAACAAAGACCATCAACTCTCACTACTCGCACCATCCTGTGAGGAGGTCCGATGTCTAATCCATCTTTAGACAGTGTCACTTCTTTAAGGGACAGTAGCTGAGAAAATAAAATAAAAATCCTACTGTAAAAAGGAGTCTTGATTTAGTTTTTAGCAAAATCAACACTAAATCAGATTAGCTAAATCTGTGTTGCTATGGTTTTGAGTCTGGATCAATACATTATTTACTTACTTTAGTTGTCTGTTGACCACTGATGTCAATATATTGGCCCATCTCAGTCATCTTCTGTACATTCTTTGTCTTTGAGGAAAAGACTGAAAACTTTAATATTTAACACAATATGTGTACAAAACAAATTAATAACACATGACAAAACATTCTAACAGCAAAACATCTGAAAGAAAATGCACTGCCATGTTGGTCAGGAAATTAGTAAATAAGTGACAACAAAATTCTGAAGATGAGAGTTTAGTCCTTAATCCCCTGAGAGTCATTACAAAGATCTAAATTGTTGAAAGTAAACCTAGTTTATAGACAAAATACGTATATTCTACAGTTAAATATGATAATTCTTTAAGACTGCATTTAGCATGGGGTTCATTTATTCTCACCTAAATAACCCTTACACCAAAAATCAATTAGAAACTCTGACAGCAAGAAAAAGAGACTAATTAATGTAAAATAATGAAACAAACTTACTTTTGTTTGTGCTGATGGAGTTTTTTGCTGTTTTTTCTGCTGCTTCATGACAGCAGTATGTTCAGTGTTCATGCCTAAAAGTCCCTCCAGATCTGGTGATCGTTTCATTGTCTTCTGCCTGGTTCCTATCTTGCACCAGTGGATCACTAAAATCTGTCAAATCTGAGTTAAAAGTCAACATTAAAAACAAACAGGCAAATCCTAACACAAGGAGCAATTATAATTATAGTTTTTGTAAATGTGCAAATCACAAATGGTATTCAAGTTCTTCCACAAAAGGATACAAGCAAGTCCAGGATGACACAGCCAATCGCTGACAGCAGCCAAGGCATAACTCTGATAAAAAATCCGAACCGGACGTCATGTAAGAGGATGGCTGCAGCGTAGAGGGCATCAGATACGGAGCACAAAAATCCAGAGACAATAAATGTCTGGGTCAGGTTCTGTCCTCTCCTCTGACAGAAACAAAAAAGGTTTATGAAAGCAGCTGAGCTTTAGGAACATGGTTCTCTGACGTTCTGGTGCCGTCTCTTACTGCTCTGCAGAGTGCAGGGAGCCTGGAGCTCCAGGCAATGACAGAGGCCAGCAGGCCCAGGATGTAACCAAGGATTTCTTTGCTGTCCTTTGGAATTATGAGAAGAATTATTAGCATTTGAGCTTCACATAAAAGGCTCCTAAACTCCAAGGATGAAACAGGCGTTTTGAATTTAAGTTTCATTATTAATTTAGTTTTTGACTGGCAGAAAATAACAAATACATCATTTGTTCCCCATTGCTTTACCTGGGTCTATTAAAAATACCAAACAGAATTCAACAAAAACACCCACTTGTGCACCAAGAACGTGTTTCCCTAAGAAGTTTTCTTGGAAAACATACACCAAGGATGGCACTTCTCTCCAAATCTGTCAGTTCTGTACTGGAGTTTTTCATTGACATTTCTTAAACAACCATAAACTTTTATGTGTCGAGTTGGGATTTTATGGAGCAGACCAACATAAATTAAAGCCCAAAATAGAAGAAAAACAATGAGTGGTTTTCCAACATGTTCAATAAATAAAATTACAAAGAATTAGTCATGCTTTTGTATTCAACCTGTACACCAACCGCACCATCATCGGGCTCCAGCTGGAGATTTGAATGGAGCTTTGCAGCAGCTTCCTTCCACTGATGGATCTAATCGTTACAGGGTTCCTGATATCAGCTCTGGACTTCAGGAACCCTCCTGCAACCACCATCAACACACCCACAGCCAGAAAGTGCTGCCTCCTGCGCCTCTTCACCGCCCTCAGCCTCCGCTCTGCAGGAGAACACCGGAGAATTGTTCTTTAACTAAAGGGAGACTGGAAACAAATTCTCCATTTATTCATTTGTGTGTTTATCAGGAGGTTTACTGATAAGTTTCCTTTTAGGTTTGCCTACATGGTTTGCCCTGCGTGAGGCCAACACTTTACACACCTGAGCTACTATGCTGCACTTTGTTTTGTTTTTTTTGCATACTGTGAACAGGTCATATTGTTTGAAAAAGATGGAGCTTTATCTTAACTTACGAGTTTTGGAGTTCCAACACAGGAACAGCGGAAGGCAGCACAAGATACAGTGCACAGCATCCATTAAAGCAGCAAAAGCAGCCATAGAAATCTACAGACAGATATAATTTACATCAGTTTAGTAAATTATATCTTTTTTTTTATAATATAATTATAAGTAAATTATTTATTTTAAAATACATCTTAAAATGTAATTTAAAATAAAACTATGTTACCTGTAGGTGAAGCTGCCTGGACAGAACTGCTCCCACAGTGCTGCACAGGTTACCCAGAAAACTGTAGAAGACTATGATGGTTTCTTCTGAATACTCTCCTCTTAATTTACACTTCTGACACACGATCCTGAAACGGTAACATCGGCTTTATTGTCAGATCTGCTTCTTTAAATCTCCGGATGGGATAGGGGACCCCGCTGTACTTACAAGAGGGAGGAAAGCAGCAATAGGACGGCAGAAAGCAAGATGAGACCAGCGGAGACGCACAGATGGGCTGCATATGGAGACCCGCAGCTGGCGAACGAGTGAAGCCAAAAGGCACCGAGGCTGGTGAGGAAATGATCAGAGCTTCCTCTGAGCTCGTCCTCAGCGGTCGAGACACCTCCATCCATTTTACCTGCAAACTTCTGCTCATTCCGCGAACTAACTAAGCCATGCAACTGAGACGCTCAACAAACAGCAAACAGGAAGGATCATCACTGTTCTGAGGAGGGGCTTAGTTACCTGGGACGCACCTGCACGTTAAGGTTTTCAGCCAATTACCGTGAAGCAACGAGGGTAGATGAATTTATCCCGACTTATATTGACGTATGCAAATGTGATGCACGTTATCAGCACTTTACTTCTTTGTTTTGCAAAGAAAGTTGTAAATTAAGTTTGTTTTACACATAAAGTTGTATGTTATTTCACATACCCAGCTAAATTAAAGTCTTCCAAATGTGTTTAGTTATCTAGTTCGATCTTCTTATCAAAATAAGAAGGAAGAAGTCAAAGGAAGAGTTTCTGGCCAAGCTTGATGCAACTTATTTATTTCAAATCAATGTTTAGATGAGTCTTTAAGCAAGGACAAACATCTTTTTAACAACATTTTAATGAGAGCTTCTCTTCATAGAAAAACATTGATGTTATAGTAGATCATTCCAATTTATGGGGCTCAACCTGGGGACATTAATTACCACTCTAGGTAAAAAAAAAAAACTGCTATCCAGAGCAATTCAACTGCTTCATAAAGACTTATATGGTTCATAAGTAATAATTTTTTTCTGAATAACTGGTGCTTCAGCTCCTATAATCATCATTATTCAGATCGTGAATTCAGCTTTTACAAACTTCAGTTCAAAGCATTTAACCGCTTAGATCAAGTCCTCTCCACAGCCACATATGCATCCATCCGTCTACATCAGGGTCCTTTAGGATGACATACGAGCTGCTCTTCAAGACATTTCATTTAATCTGAAATCTTGTGGGTTTAAAAGAGTTAAGGCAATCATCATTAACCATCCAGATGCTTTGTGACCCGTCGCAGTTTCTCCTTCTTGTTTCTGTTTCCGTGTTTTTTCCAGGGCTTGCCCTCCATTGCCTCTGACTCTGAGCTGCCTGGGCCGACTGGTCCGCTGCCTGGTTTGTAGCCCATGATGGTCTTAACTCCTTTGGTGAGTGCTTGGACATTATCCTAAAAGGGAAAGTTCACCAAAGACAAAGAGCTTTATCTCATGTTGTTTTTCAGAGAACCAGTGACGAGTACAAATAGTTGTTGCACTTATTTTACCTGATGGAAGAAGTTTTTGTCAACTACATTTTCAATCCTTTTGATTTTCTGTGGTCTGTTTGTTATGGCAGAGACGTCCAAGCTGTCCAACTCCCTCTTCTGGAATTTGCTGTGCTGAGACTGAAAGTCTTCAGGATTAATGTGTGGAGGAGGATGGCAGAACAGAAGCTTACCCTATGAGGAGTAAAAGTCAGGAAGGGGAGGTTTGATCAACTTTAGAGACTAAAAGAAGAAAATCACTTAAATACACAGAATTGTTGCCTGTTGGTTAAAAAATGGAACTTAAAAATATGAGATGTCTCCACTTTTCCATGAAGGACAGATTGATGAAGTATGCAAATACTCAACTTTCCAACCTGAGTTGTGGATCTTTGCAGCTCATCCAAAGTTACCATGGACTCTTTGCTGATTCACAAATAAACTCTTTCCTTGATCTGCCTGTCAATTTTTGTGACCAGCCATGACTTGGTAGGTTTCAGTGGAGCTATGCTTTTTTATTTTGAGATGTCGGGCTGAAAATTGCTCTGTGGGATGTTCAAAATTTTGGATATTGACTTATAGCCTGACTGCTGAGCTGCCTGCTGTGCTTCTCAGTCTTCATGATGCTGTTTATTCTCTAATGTTATCAAACAAACTTGTCACAGAATAGCTGGATTTATACTATGGTTCAATGAAGTGAGTTCTATTTAGTACTTAGGTGACTTCTAAAAGCACTTGGTTGCACAGTGTTTAATTTAGGGCTGTCAGAGTAAATAGGGGGCTTAATATAAATCCACATTATACTTGTATAAGATTTTGAAGAAGCATAAACCACATTTTTTTAGTAGTAGCAGAGAAATTTCCCAATATTGCAACTTGCATGGGTAAATGTGTTACAGAATGTATTTTTTTTACATTTACTGCTTTTAATAAAAGTCCCTAAAATTCACCAATTAGTAAAACTTACATTGACATAATCCTTAAGGATGTACCGAGCTGATCTGGGCTGATCAGGCTGGCCGTGCGACGTCATAAAACCTCTCATATCTGTAGCAACCAGAAAGATACAACTTCGTAAAATTCCTTTAAAAAAGGTTAGAACAGGGAAACGAAAAGAAAGAATGTGTTGTGGTCTCACATCCATACGCCGTCAGCAGCTCCTCAGAAGTGGGGGGTCTGTCAGGGTCTTCATCTTCCCGTGGTCTGATGATGTTGATGCCATATGTTCCTTCTAAAACATGTCGAGGGATTGTCTGACATATGTGACAAATCCATTAAGGACTAAAGACACAGATGGCAATGCTATAACATTTTCTATAATGTTCTGCAAAGGATATGAGGGAGACTGCAGGTACATGATCCCTCATCTGGTCGATGGGTAAAATCCCAGAGCAGATCATCTCCGCTTTGGTAGAAACAAACGAGGGCATCACCAGACCGGGGCAGTCACAGAGACACAGACCTGGCTCCACATACAGAGTCTGAGAGGAGGTACAAGTAGACCCACTTTAAGCTTTTTACAGCATATGAACTAAATGTAATGCCATGAGGGGATTTATACCTGGAAGTGCTTAGTGTGTCCTGGTGTTGCTGAAACAGATACCTTCTTGTTTCGTAAAATAGTGTTGATGGTGGAGCTCTTTCCCACGTTAGGATACCCAACCTGTCGAATCAAAAATATTAATCTATTTCACAAACTCATTATAGAACAAGCTATAGCTCTTTTATCTAAATCAGATAAAATGAAGACTATGTCTAAATAGAAATTCAGGGTTTTACTAACCAGTCCTATTGTCAGTTGTTCTTCTTTACACCTGGGTCCATTATGTGACGCTTTAAACATCTCTAACAGCTCATCTTTGTGCAGCAGTCGGCTGGAGTTATGGAAGGATTCACCAGAAGAACCAGCAGTCTCTCCTTCAGCTTCGTCCTCTTCCTCCTCCTCTGAGCAAGTCTGCCAGTCCTCTTCATCGACATTTACATTGTCTTGCTGCTCTTCTTCAACACCACTTTCGTCTCCTTCCTGCGCTTTTTCTTCCCCCTTTGACGCTCTTTCATTTAATTCCAAACTGTGTGGCGATCCATCTGCTTCTGGATCACTTTCTACACTTTCTGGATCATCAACTTCCATTCCCTGAGAGGAAGACACATCAGGCTGCGGTTTACAGGAAGCGGGAATATGAATCCACAGGTTTATTTGATACATTTATGTTGCAGCATAAATGTATTCAATTATACTTCCTCACCTTTTCTTCTGCATCCAGCCTGTTACTCTCAGCCAGAGCAGACCAAAAAACAGCCCTAACACCTTCCTTCTCAAAATACTTGGCCCAGACTTTCCTCTGCTCCCGGGTTAGAAGGTCTGCCTTGTTCACCAGAAGCATGTTCACCTTATTTTGCGACACTTCTTTCACATATAGTTCCTGTTGGGGAAGAAGAGGAGTATTTAATCCCAAAGATCATAATCTAACCTTGATGTCAGAGTTCAACTGATCTTACACTCAATTTTTACACTCAACAAAGTCATTTTTGGGTCAGATTTTTCATTGTGTTACTTTACTTATTGTAAGAAAAAATCTTAATATATTAAAATATTCTGACAAACAGTTGAAAAGCTGTTTAGTTTCCTTTCTAACTGAATCTCTTGGGATTAAGTGGGGCCTCACCAGGTCAGGACATCTGAACAGCAGAGGATTCCTGGCATCAACAATCTGAACGACGATGTCACTGAAGGAAAACATAACCAGGAACTTGGTTATATGCAAAAATGCTTTTCAAAAGTATCCATACCTCTTAATATGAATCAGCTACAACCACAAACTGCAATGTATTTTTGGGGGATTTTTGTGCAACAGATCGCACAAAAATCAAGATTAATGCTTGATCGAAAGGTTAAAAAAAAACTGTGACATTACATAAAAATCTAAAAAGTGTGGTGTACATCTGATATCTCTAATTCAGTGAATCAAACAGGGCCAACATGTGCCAGAAGGTCAAATAAGACCAAAAGTTTGCTTTTTTGGTTACATGCAAAACACTCTGAAGCACAAAGCTTACTCTGCACACTACCCAGAAGACACCATTCTCTCTGTGTCTGTGAAGTATGGCAGTGGCAGTATCATGCTGTTTTGTTCAGCAATAACATTTAACCTAAACAGAGTAATGGGAAGTTGAATGAAGTTTCACCTTCAACAGGGGCCAATCCTGGATCAGAGATTCCCCTTCCTGCAGGACAACATACAGCTATAGCTGCAGTGAACTGGGTTAGATCAAAGCATATTAAGTCCTATTCACATGGGATTAGTTTCACCTAGGGACCATATGCTATTTGCAATAATTGTGGAGATTGTCCGTGTTGTTAATCCCATGCAAATCATCCATGTTGGTAATCTGTAAAGTAAAAATAAAACCGCAAATGACCTACTATATTTTGCTGATCTTCTCTGATAATACTAATCCAATGCAAATAGGCACCTCTATGATTTGGACAGAAAGGGGAGGAATCCGAAATGTAATTAGGTGTTCTTTGTTTGCCCGGGAGCATTTTTATTCGCTTTTGGCTGAGAACTGAAGTTGAATCGAAGTGCATTGAAATTTTTTTGGGTACCGTGACAGCGAAACTCTGCCGACCAGCAACGTATGGCATCAAAAAGAAAAGCGTCAAGAGAAGGAGCAAAATCAGACACATATGGCAGCTCACACCATACATTGCAGTGTGTGTTAAGAGTAATTTCTTCTGTTTGTTGCCTTCAGTAACACAGCATGTAGCCTGAAAAGCAGTTTTCAGTAGAATAAGTATATCAGTCTCAGACAAAGCTGGTAAATGCATATCTCAAAAGATGTAAATGTAGTGGGGCTCTGTTACGCAACACTTTGTGGAACGGAGCCTCAATGTATTCTGTCTACTTTCTGTTTCATATATAATCCCAATAAAATACATTGAAGTTAGTGGAACACGTTAGGAAAAAGTTTAAGGAGTATGAACAGTTTTGCAGAGTATGTTTCATTGAACACATATATGAACAAGCTTTAATTTTACCTTCTCTCAATGACTCTCCACAGCTGTCGCCAGAATTCAAGGTTCCTCTCAAACGGGGTAAGAATTAACTTCTGCTCCTCCTCCAGTCTTTGGAAAATATCACGAGATTAGATTACAACCAGGGAAGTCCGACACAAACATAACAAGGTCCAGTGTCCACAAAACCTTTGAGTTCTGTAATATTCAGTTGTTTAACACATTGCTTTACTGATAGAGTCTAGTGTCAAGACAATTCCCTTAGAAACAAATTACTGCATACTGAGCAAGTTCTCGTCTCCACTGAAGGAAGCTGTCTTTCTCTGCCTGCTGGAGTGAATCTGGGGTGGTGCTTTCATCCCAGTGAGGGCTGGAGACACACAGAGCAAAACACTGTTGAAACCAAAATGTGGTCAAATATTCAGATTGGACAAGGTATGTTCAGCTTACCGCCGAGGAATTCGGAGGAAATGTTTGTTTTCTTCGTGCAGCTTCTTTAACCTGCTTTTCTCCTCAGCTGTCAGCAGGCCTGCTCTGGCTTCAGCTGGAACAAACTTAATGTTGAGTTTCTCTGAGAAAACAGAAACAAAGAAATGGAAACAGAGAAGCTTATATATATATTTTTTTTATCTTGTTTGCAGCAATTTCTTGTTTCTCAATAGAATGTTATTTGTTGCACTGAAGGCATCATTAAGAGTCAGACATACAGTTCTCTGGCAAGAACTGTATGCGTGAACTGAGTTGTGTCATACCTGCAACAAACTCTGTTCCTGCCAGTTCAGCTGTGGCGAGGAAGTCATCCATGGAGCTCTGCTCTGTCACTGACTGCAGGTTCAAACGACCCCAGTCGTAGCCGTCATTCAGTTCACTGGTGTGTAGCTGGAAATGTGGGACAAAACTTTTAATTCCAAACCCGACACCGCTAACACTCTGCTCAACCCCAGTTAATCTCACTAATCTGTTGTCCTATACTTTTTCATTAAGCCATCTATTTCCAACCAGTGTATGCTGCTAACTGCGCTCATGTCTTACCCATGAGTCGCCCCTCTTGTTTCCCCTGCTCGCTTGCAGTCTCTCCTTCATCAGAGCTCTGCCGAGTCCAGCTCCTCCTCCCGCTTTCTTCTTCCCCATAACAATGTCTGGAACACGTTCACACCGCAAAATACCGTACAATACAGAACCTAAGTAGGGGGGAAATAAGTTGTCTCTATCACTAATAGCTGTGACACATGTGGACTGCCTTGTTGTCCTGAGCCGTGGAAGTGGAACCAACCAACTGAGTTACACTTCCGGTATTGACTTCCAAGCAACGGAAAATATTCCCCGTAAACTTCGTTTTAACAGATATTTTCATTAGAAATTATACACATCTTAAAATATTTTAATATGATTTAATAAATAGTTTTGTCGTTGGAATACTTAATAAAGTGGTTCTTTCCGATGAGGTGTCCAGCTCTTAAATGTGCTCTGAAGAAACGGCAAATAAAATGATTATAGTTCCAACTGTACATCAATCAAAAAAAAAAAAAAAAGAAGTAATACGAAAAACGATCCAATGTTGATCATATAGATATAAAATTATTTTTGGCATATGAAGCTTTGAATAAAATTTGGATTACTTTATCTTGAAAAGTGTCGTAAATTATTTTCACTCATACACATGATCAGCAAACACTGTTCAAAGTAGAACCACTAGATGGAAGCATTTAAACAGCACAGTAGGCCTTTTTGTCGAGCGTTGTTTTCGTAATGTATTTGATTAGCTGGTACTTAAAAAGGGTAATTGGTTTTCTTTAATTTATTGTTCATATTTTTTTCCTACTTAGTCCTTAAGGCACGTCCGGTAAAATATATATTTAAGTCTTAAAAGTATATTTTTATTTAGGAGAACAGGCGTCTGGTTCTGCGGACGTGCAGAACATTTACTTTGTAGCATAAAATGAGGGAAGTTAATGCTTATCTTCAACCTCAAACGTAAACATCTTCTTCATAAAACTACATTCAGTTTTATTATTATGTTTTTATGTTAAATCTCTGAATACTCCACAATCAGTATGAAAATAGAATTATTAATATATTACCGAAACAGGTCTTGTCATTGCTTATATTGCTTATGCTTATGCTATTCACCTTTCTGAATAGAGTAAAATGAGAAGATCATCAAAAACATAATTTATTTCCAGCATAAAATTCAACAAGTGAAACAACATATAGGTTCATTATACGCACAATGGTACATTTGATAGATCTATTTTTGCCAATTTTTAAATCATGACTTAAAGTTATTGAAAACTTCATTCAGTTTGAGAAAAATGTAATTGTACAACATTCCAGGAAAAATATTTACATTTTCAAAGATTTTATGTGTTTTTCTTGTGTCTGAATTGATTATTTAAAAAAAAGTTAGTTATTTTTACAGATTTTGTATTTTATTCTATAAAATAGTAGAATTTACACACAATCACCTTTTTGTGTCTGATATACTTTTAAATAAATAAATCAGATGTTATGATGAACTTCCGCAGTACTAATCTCTTTACACTTTTTGACTCTGGAGTCATCCTTTAATGATTTTTTAATGAATTCCGTTTTTTACTTTCACTTCAACAAAGTTGAAGTAAAACTACTTCAAATCCTTTGATGTAACGTTTTTTTTTTTTTTTCTAGAAACTGTATTTTCTGTTTTCACAATTATCAAAACTAAATGAATCCTAAGTGATTTCAGGGGGAGATCTTGCTCTCTTTCTACCTCAATATAAAGATTTGGTCTGCATATTCTTGTCAAGAATTTTTAAATTCTCAGTTTTTAAATTAAAAAAAAATTGTACAATTCTATACAATTTTAAAATTGTGCAGACTTTTAAAAATTCTCAGTTTTTAAATTCTGTATAATTGAGAATTTATAAATTCTCAATTATACGGACGCCCTGAGAATGAACATCATTAAAATGGTCCAGTCCCCCCCCCCCCTACCCTCATGCTGTAATGGTCTGTCCCTGTATATAACAGGTGAATCTGCTCTCTGCACCGCATATATCCTCTGCAGTGAGTATTTGGAGCGTAGCGCAGATAATGGACAGGGGCTCATCGGGTGATGGTCAGATAAAGTACGTTTTCTTTGAGCTCAGCACTTCCAGAGTTGCTCACACATGCCCCGATAGGCTCCCCAAACGCTTCTAGGATTTTAGTAGTAACTTCAAGTTTTTGTTTCCTTCCTCAGTGCTGCTGTTGAACGGGAACAGCGGTAAAATGCTGCCGTGGAAGAAGAACAAGTTCGATCTGATCGAGGAAGACAAGCAGTCCAAGCAGAAGGGCTATGCGGTGAGCCTCAACTACTCCGCGCTCACCTCCTTCGCCAAGTCCTGCCCCGAGAGCGCTCTCAACCGGGTGGGCAGCATGTTCAAGTCCAAGCGGAAAAAGGTGAAGATCACCAGCGAGGACCCCACGTACACGGTGCTGTATCTGGGCAACGCCACCACCATCCAGTCGAAGGGGGACGGCTGCACGGACATGGCGGTGAGCAAGATCTGGGGCAAGAGCGAGATGGGCAAGAACGGCACCAAGATGCGGCTGACCGTCAGCTCGCAGGGAATCCGGATGGTGCATGTGGACGATAAAGCCAAGAGGCCGGGACATCTGTACCTGCTGCACCGCGTCACCTACTGCGTGGCGGACCCGCGGCTCCCCAAGATCTTCGCGTGGATTTACAGGCACGAGATGAAGCACAAAGCGGTGATGCTGCGCTGCCACGCCGTGCTGGTGTCCAAGCCGGAGAAAGCGAAGGCCATGGCACTGCTGCTGTACCAGACATCTGCCACGGCTCTGGCGGAGTTCAAGAGACTGAAGCGAAGGGATGACGCCCGGCACCAGCAGCAGCAGCTCGTCGGGGACCAGACCATCCCACTGGTCCCGCTCAGGAAGCTGCTCAATGGACAGTGTTACTACAAGCCCCCGGTGGAGCGCAGCCGGAGTGCGCCCAAGCTGGGCTCCATCACCGAGGATCTGGTGGGAGAGGAAGAGGAGGAGAAAGCGATGCACTTCGAGTGTGAAGACATTTTAGACTCTGACTGTGTCAACGAAAAGCACGAGCTAAGTCAGATCATTAATGACTTGGGGGAGATGAGCATAGGGAACGACGTGCAGACTCTAAAGGCTGACCTCAGGGTCACCAGACTTCTCTCTGGGGAGAGCACAGGGAGCGAGTCCTCTATAGAAAGCAACCAGGAGTTCACCGGGCTCAGCAACGGGCTGGGGGAGGTCAAGGTGCTGGAAGTAGCCTGAATGACTATTGTCTGTGCCTCCCTGTGGCTTTGTTTTTTTTTTTGAGCCACATTTTCTCCTTGAGCAACATTTGTAGAGATGCACCAATCAGGCCTCTACTAGACTCTAGTTTTGACCAATTCAGATTTTTCTGAGGGGACAAAAAAGTGCTGCACTTTCTAACAGATAATGGAAATTAAAGAATTATTTGCATTATTACGTTACTCTCTCACTCATGTTCATTAAAGTATGACGTTGCTTGATGCCTTCATAGGGAGTGGGAGTTTATGGTTTTAAGCTGCTGTTTGCCTGCATATAATTTATGATTCCAATCAAAGGATGGATTGGTGCATCTCTAAACATTTGTGCTCTTTGTTGGGGAGCTTTTGTCTGATATGTGCCTCTACAACCAAAGGAGAGAAGCTCACAGTAGGTTTTGGAACTACTGCCACACACAAACTCCAAATCAAGCTACTGAGTGACACTTTAAGATGCTATAAACACAGAAACAGTGGAAAAATGCATGCACACCTGAGAGATGACCCCTAGTGTGTCTGAGGATGTCTGCACTAAATCATCCTCTTTTGTTTTAGAGGATTTCTTGTTGCAGCTGGCTTTTGTTCACTTAAGGTTTATTTCTCACTTGAAACATTGTGATCCAAAAATTCTGCATTCTATTTTTTTTTTTACATTTTCAGTGCTACTGTGGGTCTTAATAAGTCCCCCCTCGTTTTCTTGTCAGGGCGCTTCTGTGACATCCTGCTTTATTTTTGCACTGTTGTAAATGTATATAACGTGTGCCGGTATGTTGTCTCTGACATAAATGTCATATCTTTGCTGTGCAAAAGAGAAAAGAAACATTTATGTAGTAAGTTGTAAATTATGTTTTAGCTATTAAAAAATTTTATTTTTTAAAAAAATGTATGAAATGTGGTTTGATATGTGAACCTCATGGAATTCTCAATAAAAAAATAAAACATAAACCTGCTGCATCCGTTCTTTTTGTCATATTTGTATAAATATGAAAAAGGACCTGCAAGAACTTTGAGATCAGGTTTCCTCTGAGGAATAATTATGTAAAGAGCAAAATGCCATTTCTCCCTGGTATTTGCCAGGATTGCAAATGTGCAGTTCAGTTAAAAGGCTTCAATAAATCTTTATCATTTCTAGGCAAATGCCATCCAGGGAGGAGGATGGATAACATTTAGCTAAGCTTCTGGCTTAATGACTGTCCATTCATTCAACCAGCCTCAGAGCAACGAGGCCACACACAAGGACGTCAGCACAAGCTCAGATTGCCAGAGCATCACAAGGATCTGCTAATATCAAACCAGGTGTGACATCCCAGGTAGCCTTTAGCAGTTTAAACCCACATCCTGCAAGGCGGATCGCATTGAATAATTCACCTTTCATTCGTAAGTCTGTGGTTGTTGATGTGTCGTCTGTTGCTATGACTACACAAAAAATCGCCACTGAAAATGGAAATGCGGACCATAAAATATGAGCTCAGTTCCCTTTATGGGATGTCACAACATTGCGTTGATGTGTGATGTAACCACAGAGCTGCATCTCACGCCACCTCATGAGACCTTTGGTCAGAGGAGGGCGTGACTCTGCGACTTCTGCTGCAGCTCTAAATGTGGACGAGTTGTCACTTCCCTTTAACAGTGACCACCAAACAGAAACAGGCGTTCTGTAGTTCTTCAGACTTAATCTTTATCTGCTGATGCTCTGTTCACATTAGTGTTGCAGCTCTGTGAATGACAGATATGACAGCTTTTATTACCAAACTCAGTGGCAACATTTCTGTATTCACACCCCCTTGTACATTTTCCTTATTTGCCACAGTAGAATCAGCCACTACCATTCATTTTATTATGGGTTTTATGAGATAGATCAACATAAACTATTTCATAACTAAGTGAAAGGGAAAAAAAAGTGATTCACAGAATTGTGACAAATACAATTGTGACACGTCTGTTTCATCTGTATTCAGACTCCCTGAGTCAATACTTTGTGGAGCCTCCTTTCACTGAAAATACCACCTAAAATCTTTTGGGGAATATTTATTTTTATTCCTTCTTCATTCCTTCTGGCATATGCAAACTGGAATCAGTTTTCAAATCTTGCCACAGATTCATAATTAAATGTACTGTAGGCCTTCATATGGACTTGGTCAGATTATCTAAAATGGTTCCACCGGATGCCATTAAAATCACCAACACTCTGAAACGAGCGTGGGTTTGTTTCAGCGTGTTGAGCACAGAAACCCACACTTATTTTCTCTTCCTCCTGTGGTGCATTTTCTTGTCTACACCAGCTGCAGCTTCTTGAAGTTCCCAAAACCTCAAAACACAGTAACTGTATGACATCATCAGCACAAGCCCATGTTAATGTGATTAGCAAAGAGAGAAAAAAAAGCCAGAACCAGTGGCCCCGTGAGTGCTGTTCATAACTCTTATACGTCCGTTTTTCTCCTGACCTACATTCTTACAAAGGATTTGTTGGGTCCCGTCTCTGCAGCGTCAGGGGTTAACTGGCTATCAGCCACTCGTGCAACCGGCCCATTCGCACAACTAAATGTCTCAAAGTGTTTGCACAACACATTTCAGGCTGTCAAGGTAAAGCACAGTGTCCCTGCTGATAAGAAGGGATTGACTAAATAGAGCTTTTGACTTTAACTTTTCACATCCAGTTTGAGACAAAACAAACACTCAGGCGTGTGCTCAGTCTACTGAATGGGTGAGTCTTAGGAAAAGAGATCCTAAGACTCAAGGAAATAGTTTGTTCAAAAGTTAAACTACAGTGTCCTGCAAAAATAATGCCATGCTTTGAACTTTGTCACATTTTGTAATGTTATAACAATGAATTTTCTTAGAATTTTATATGATAGACCAACACAACTCCGTGAATAGTTTATTATGGTTGATTTTTTTTTTTTTTTTAGAAATAATAATCCATTCAGTCATTTTCAACTTTTACACACACTCTGAACTGGATTTAGGCTGAGACTTTGCTGGGCCATTCTAACACATGAATATGCTATGATCTAAGCCATTCCAACTCTGGCTGTATGTTTAAGGTTATTGCACTGATGGAAGGTGAACCTCTGGATCATCCTCAAGTGTTTTGTAAATCCTTATAGTTTTTCTCCCAGGATCACTCAGTCCAGTCCTGTCCATCCATCTTTATATCAACTCTGACATGCTTTCCTCTGTCTGCTGAAGAAAAACTTCACCACAGCCTGATAGTGCCTCTATCAGGTCTGTTATTTTTTGCGTATAAATTTGAACAGCATGTATAATTTTCCTCAACCTGACAAATATGCACTACTTTGTGTCTTCCATATAAGATCTCAATGAAATTTGTGGTTGTACCTTTAAGAAATGTATAACAGTAATGTTGGTAGTAATTAGTGGTATCAATATTTTAAAAACTCTATATTAATGCAAACTAAAGCAACATGAAGGATTAAATATATATGTTTTCTTTTGTTATGCTCTAGTTATCATAATTTTTTATTATTTTTGAGTATATGTTTATAGTTTGTTTCCAAACAACATAATTGTATAACCAGGATATTTAATCTTTATAGTGCTCCAGGGTAAACTTGTAATTTTAATTTAATAGTTTCTCATCTATCATTCAGAAAATAAGAAATGAGTCAATTATTTTAAATGATTTTGGTTTGTATGTTCTGGAAAGAATCAAAACAAATGAAACAATTTTACCAATGAAGGATGAACTAACATATTGAACTCTTATTACATCTAGTCCTCAAACGAGAATGGATTTACTTGATTTATTTAATGGAAAGCAGAAACAAATAAAAGGGGCTTCTGTTACTGACAACAGGACTGATTCATGCCACATGCAATGGACATTACTATATGTACATTCAGGGCAGAATCCTAAGTGAAATAATTTCTTAAATGTCTACAGTGTCATGCCCATGGTATTCAGGGCACAGAGGAACTAATATTACAAGTTCACAAGTTTGGAGAAGGAGGAAACAGTGATTGACGAGCAGAAAAATCTCATTTTATTGACAGAACCCACAACTCAGTTGTTTTAAATGGGAAAGATTAATTCAGTTTTAAACATATGTGGGCATGTTAAATCTTGAATGCAATAATATTCTTAAAAAAATAGACCTGCTGTGTGTTATAGCTATCTCATAGAAATCAACATTAAATCACACTACCATGCTCATAAAAAAGAAAGAAGAAGGGCAAGTGCATAAAGATAAATGTTCACACTATGGAGGTCATATTTACGGTTATATCTGCGTTCCTGCTAGCTGCTATGTCAACACATGGAAACCATTTATCAAAAGTAACAACGCTATAATTTTCAGAGGAAGTGGCTCTGGATACAGTGTAAGTACACTTAGTTTTCCCACAGACAAACAGTAAATAGGCCTGACAGTCAGACTCTGACCTGACAGAGGCACAAGAGTCGAGCTTTCTAATTAACCGCTCACTGAACAAAGCCAGAGGCGATCACTGTACTAGATCAGGACTACTGCCAGGCAGCCACACAGTTTAATTTTAAATCATTAAATCTTGTCCATAATACATGAGAGGACCTGGGAAGGCACAAGGGCTGTCCGTGAGTGTTCCCAGCTCCGATTTCACCCGAAGCGCGAGAGACGTCAGAGGGGTTGAGTCACAGCATGGAGGTGTGGTGACCTTTCCTTGGTGATGGAAAGAGATAGACGCATCTCATTTAAGCCTAGCACAGAGCAACATGTCCCAGCATGCCCTTGGTTTGTAGATTCATAATTAGACACTGTATATAGAATTTACCTCAGAAATAAATGCAGATGAAGAGGATTTGGATGCACAACTCTGCAATTTGTGGTTCAAAAGTTTGTAATCATCACAATCCTCCATGGTGGAAACCGCTGCTGAAGGTGATTTTTAGTGTAACCATACCATTATGTGCAGTACATTGTGGCTAATGTGGGAATGAACTTCGTGTGGAAGATGTGCTCAACCGTGGCCTTCATGAGAAAAACATGTCACAGTGTGGGTGTGTTAGTCAATCTGTGACAGTATCAGAATGACAGCCGAGGGAGTAAAAAGGACAAACAGGAAGCGAAATTCTGAGTAAGGTTGAATATGACAGCTGTCCTCAGCATGTTGGGCATGTGTAAATATGAAAGTTCATGAAATCTAAAGAATTGTCCAGATTAATGCAAAAAAAAAAAAAAACACTATAATTTGAATTTGACTCAAAAAATATCAGCGCTATGATATAGAATATGTATGTAACTAATGTTGCAGGTGTTGCAATTTTTTTTAGTATGACAGGGAGCCATCTAAAGCAGGACGTCTTACAACAAGTGTGCGTCAATTCGTACTCATCAGGGAAACGTTTAATAATCGTCTTCAAACAAAAATCAAGTTAATGTGATTTTTTATTGTGTGCTTATAGTTCACAGTAAATGATGTGTGGTTATGTGATTAGAAAAAAGTAAAATATTCCAGCAGGAGGTTGCTTGGAGTTAACATGGGTTAATCAGAGGTCATAATCTGTAATATTTTGTAAGATTTAACTTATCAGCACTACAATCAGAATAAGTTAGATGAATGGAAATAGAGTTCAATTAAGTTCAATTATGTGTGAGATCTGTTTGCTTTTTGACTTAATCCATAACAGAAGAAAGTATTCAACAACAAAAAATAGCCTCATGGTTTAGACAGACAGGTGTGAAATGAAAGCAAAAAGGAGAGAATTTTTAACGCCTGGTTATGAAACAGTAATTGTAGGGATTTGAGTTTCTCTGTGTGTTTATTTAGGTCTCTGTGTTGTCCTGTCTACCCTTGATTTTTCCCACGTGTGTCTCATCTTCTTGAGACACACGTCTCAAGAGAAAACCAGTTTGAGCTTTAGCCTTCCGCTCCCTGTGCTGCCTGGTTTTGGAGTTTATTTGTGTAAATTTCATCATTAAAACCATCATTTTTTAATCACTTCAACCTGGGTCCGCTGCGTTTGCCTCACCACCTCTCCCTGATTCATGACAGTAATAAGTGTCACAGGGTAAGCTAAAATTACCCTGTGTCGGTCCAAATCAGGTCTTTTCTGGCTGATACCAATTATCTGTTTTCACTGTGGTCCGATATGCTAATTTCAAATTTACCTGATATTGTTTTCTTTTTCTTGGAACTCATAGCAGAGAAAAAAATATGCTTCAGCTTCTTTGATAGATTATTTCATAGATGTACCAGTATCCAAGTATTTTCATTTCTGCATCAAACCATTTCTTCCAAACCTTTACTTGTTGTTAAAACTGAATTAAATTACATGTTGCTGATCAATTTGTTTATAAACTAAAAATGATGGAAGTTCTTTGTTTTGATGCATTTAGTAATCTGATTGTTCAGAATGTAACCTGATGACATCCAAGCCAATCAGGGGAAAATTACCCTATTCCGATTTTTGGTTGATTTATCACGGCATCCTAATATTAAAATGTAGGAATAACATGTGGGCATCAACAGAACTTTTATTTAAGATAACTCCACCAGCAACACCTTAATGGTTTGAACAGGTGCTAATCTGGACAGGCAGGAATGTTTTCCTCCCTGCGGAAAACAGCATAATTATATATCATCAACTGTGTCAGCAGATGCCTGTGTGCAAATAGGTAAAATTTTGAAAACATTACCATAAAACACACAAGGCACTTGCTACAAAATAAAAACTATTAATTCATAAAAATGAACCAACTTCAACAGTAGGACTGCTGATTTGCTCTGCGGTCACAACAGCAGGCTTTGAAATGTGCATTTGTTGTATGCATACAAATGTGAGGGTTTATTTACAGTTATTTTTTCTAAAACATACTGTACCTAATAAATGATAAATCCTACACTGGCAACTGGATTCTTTGTTAAGCCAGATCATAAGTTGACCTTCTTATCTCATATTGATGCATTTCAGTCATTCTTTTAGCATGAACTGTTAGATAGCAAAGCTGCAAAAATGTTATAGAGCATCCATTAATTTCTCAGTTAATCTCTCTATCCTCACATCCCACACACTCTTTGCAGAATCATTTCATCTGTGAATCCATCATTAAACTTCAGGCCAGACTGCAGCTCCCAGTTTTGTCTGTAAAATACAGCTCATTGTCTTGTATGACACTTCTCAGTGGGACTCCACACAGCCTGACCATTTAATGAGCCGTGTCTGTATCCATAGACCGAGCCACAAGAGGCCTTGAAACTGTAGCTCTCGTAGTGTCCCATTCAGCTGGCTCTGCTCTTGTTTTTTTTACTTGCTCTGACACAAAAGCTTTGCCCCTGGAGAGCCATAGATTTCAGCAGGGTTATTTTGGTCTTTCCGTTCACACAGAGGAAACAGAATAATAACAGAAGAGCGAGAGAAAATCATAAAGTGAGCCCCAATCCTGACAGTCTAAGCAGAGGGCTGAAGTCAGCTTGGAAAGGCCTTTAATTGTAGAGAGGCTGAACTTTTTCAGACTTTCACTAATGTGAAGAAATAAGGGCGCATGTCCGAATTTCCTAGTTTTGACAAATAGGAAATCCAGGCACATTGAATGTTTTCATTTAAACTGCTGTAAAAATATCCTGCTTGACAATAGCTTGTCTCAGTATCCAACATTTTATGATAAAATCCCAAAGATCGCTCTATGAGATTACATTCAAAAACCATTTGCTCATGCATCACTCCTTTTGTTTTTCTACAGCTTGACATATTTTTGCAAGGCCGATTTAGGGAGCTAGTGGTCATTGATTAGGCAAATCCAGCTTGTGAGTTTTCCATTGGATTTGTGACCAATAGCAGAAAAAAAAGTGGTACAGCCCAACCTTTATATATTGACCAATTCCGTGCATGTCTGCATGTCCAGCTAACATTTGCAGAGACCTGAGCAAGACTCTTTTCTTTGGGGTGGTGGAGCTTCATAACATTTAACTTACAAAATCATCAAATGACGTCTGAACATATTTTGCTTAATCTATATAGCTTTAATGTTGGATATGAAAAGGAATTTCATGATGCATTCATGCACTTTACAAGTATTGTCCTTAAATTGTGGTTGAAATGAATAGTGATGAACACAGGCAGCCAGATAAATGGATAGATAGATGTGTACAAAACACATCTTAAATCCATCATCTGAAAACGGAGCATGACAACAACTGCAAACCTACCAAGACATGGCTGTCCATGTACAAAATAAAACTATTCAGATATAGCAGTTGCAGTTTGCCAAACTGGGCATGTTGTTGACCCAGCAGAGGATGACAGAAAAAGGTAATCTGGAAAAGTACAATCAAAATGTTGCTTTTCAGTATAAACGAAAACTATTGTGCTTAAAAGAAAACTAACACTGTATGTCACTCTGGACACAGTAAATGTATTCTGAAGCAGAGCAGCAAAATGCTGAGATGAACATTTATACAAGGCAATATGGTTCTTATACCTACAGGGTTTTATGCAGATTGGTATTTGTGTGTCTCTTTCTCATTACAGGGTGTGACACGCAAATGTAACTGGAGTTGTTAAGGTTCATTAGGAGGAGGAGCTTAAAGAGGAGCAGTTCCCTGAGGCAGATGACAGATTGCTTAGATTGACTAATAATCAGAGGCAATTCTTGTCTCTACCTACATTTCTAGAAGTTCTTGTATTTAGTCCTTTGTTGTCTTCCCATCAGGAAACCACATTCCCTGTTCAAGCTCAGTTCCTGGTTTCTGCCTCCAAATTAGAATCTTTTTTCACTTTTATTTGTGGAAAAACTTAGAATATTCACAAATATGGTTGGTTTTACAAATCCTAAGAGTTCCCAAAGCTTCTTCCTCTGATGTCAAAAAAGTGAACTAACCTCCTTAAAAGAGACTGCACTGTCAGTTTGGATTCATGTTCTTGTCAGGCAGTGGCTGCTGCTTCTCTCTGGCCCATTCTCCATATTTCTAGAATATTCAGACTTTAGCATTGTTTGCTGGATGTCAGTTTAAACCATTCATCTCCCTGCAAATGTAAACAAAGCAGAAACTAGAGATTTCTGTTCTGTTGCTATGTCAAAATAACGGCACAATGAAAACCAAAGCAGTGTGAAACTTTGCTGCAGATATAAGGAACAAAGTTTAGGATGCCTACATGTAGTGTTGATTTTAAGCTCAAATCAGATGAAACACTGTGATCTTTTTTGAGGGTAGAAAAGGAAAACGGATGATTGACTCATTGAATGAGTGGCAGATTGGGTACAGGTTTTTTGACAGGTGTAGATACTATAAAAAAAGAGAAGTCATCTTCATATATACAGCAGATGAAAGAGCTTCAGGAGGCATCACACCGCATAAGCGATGTCAACATATTTCCGCCAACCATATGTGACTGGCTGTTCAGGATTTAGCCAGATGGCAGCTCATCCCTTCCAAGCCTGTTAAAGCCTCTTAAGACACAGACCATGAGCCACAGCAGGCAACAGAGCAACCTTGCTGGACTTCCACGTCCAGACTGTAATCTCACTGTGACCGCCCAACCCCACACGCTACGCTACCTCCATGGAGTTAACATATCATCAGGTCTCAGGAGACACACACAGTTAACTAAGTACACATTGTTTTTGGCTGCTATCCCCACATTATCTGCTACCTTACCTGGAGGTAAGCCTTAAAGTGGCAGTGCATGATTTAATGAGTGTTTAATGGTGCTGAACACAGGCTTTATCATAGCTGATTTATGCAGCAGGTTCCATACATTCTCAGAAATATTTGTCTTTCCTTCAGGGCTTTTATTTTTTCTATTTGTTTTTCCATCTATAAAGAGATTAATTTTGTTCCATGCTGCAGATTCTAAGAGCATAAAATCTGCTCACTTCCTTTTTACCAGGACATTTTTTCTGCAAAGAACTACGTTACATCATGTGCTGAGAACAGCAAGTTTTAATGATACGGGTGGATTTTGCTTATTTATTAACTGAGGGTGCAAAGTTTCTATTAGTCATATAAACCAGTTGGATGTATGATACAGGATTTACCAATGAGAAATGCTATGCCAATGCATCGGATTGTCTCTAATTTACTTAATGCACATATTACAAATGAAAAAAAAAATGTGTTCATTTTTCATTCCACTTGATCTAATTTTTAAACTTAAATGATGTAAAATCTAATGTGTTGCAATTTTTTTATTGCATACATGGTTCACCAAAAGGCATTTTTGGTGAACAATTTTTTTAATGGAAAAACAAAACAAAACAAGGAAATAAATATACTTTTTCAGGTAATTTTGGAATTGGGAAAAGTTACATCTGTATATTAAGCACATAAAAATATTCAACTACTTTTTGGTGTCAAATAGGCAAACTTACATAAATTAATTTTCTTTGGTCAGTCAAGACCAAACTAAGATTATTGGTCTACATACAAAACATTATGTGTGGAGACAATTGTGATTCTTTGATGAATGATACCCCGGCAAAGCTCCTGCTACACCTCCACTTTTGTTTTTACATATAAAGTCAAAGACTATGTTTTGATTTAACCCTGTTGACTCACTCTCTGCTTCATTTGCTGGGAAAATTTGGTCTGTTTGGTTGAAATAAGCAAAATCTGGTTAGCCTAAAATGTAGGACTTGGACCTCTTACAGAGATTCTAATGCAGGAGGTGGACTACAACACAATGCATCATGGATAAGCACAACCAAAGCAAACACATGAAGTAAGACTACCAGGAGAAATGACTCATGATCATATGTGGAGGAAGTGTGAATTAAATGCAAGTAAAGAAATGTGGCCAGATGAAAGTTTGTTACCACTGCTGTTATTGTGAAAGTAAATTCGGACCAGAAGACTGTAGCAGCCCAAGACAAACTGACACCTCAATTGTACTGGTTTACTGCAAACCCAGTACAGTCCAGTAATGCACAGAGTACATTACTGGACTGTACTGTACCCACCTTTACTGTAAGGTGTAAAAGCAATCTTAAAGAATAGGTGTAAACTAATACAGGCCAGGCTTAATGCATATGCATTGTGGTTTCCATCCTGTAGGAGTCCTAAAAAAACATTAAAAATGATCTTTATGTGTTTTCAATAACAGGATAAACTGTTAATCAAGAATCTCTGCTCAGTGTAGAAGATCAACCAGTTCAGGTTCAACTAATCTAAATATTGAAGGTTTTGAACTCCAGTGGATCAAATGCAGTTCATGAAAACAATGAACCAACCTTTAACTTATCGCCAACTAGGAATCTTGATTCAGATAACAATATCCAAGTCATTAAAAAGTCAAATTTTCTTGCCTTCTTCGCATAACATAACATAAAGTAAGTTATCTGGTTGTATAAGTAAGAAACAACAAACATGTTTAGAAGGAGCTTTTTATCTTTTTGAGAGCATGCAATGAGCACCGTGGGCAATGAGCCCTGTTGTGTATATAAAAATATGTTGTGTAGAAAATACAGGGGGATGCTGGAAAAAGACCTGTTAGAAATGGCACAAGGCAGCGCATCCCCTTCCAAAAGGATGACAGAGCCAAGATACTCAGCCAGAGCTACAAGCGAATGGCTTAGATTAAAGCATATTCATGTGTTAAAGTGGTCCAGTCAAAGTTCAGTAATTAATCCAATTACAAACCTATGCATGAAAGTGACTCTTCTTTGATGTCAAATAATAAAAAAAAGAGCCTTGAGTGTTTAAGTTTGCCAATAATAAGCTTAATTTGATTTGCAAATCATACTGTGATTGTTGCAGGAAATGTGAAACTTGTTTTTGACACACCCAAATCAAAAACATTGCCTGAATGAGGTGCTGCCAATCATAGGCACATGAGAAGCATTACACCTGAATCAAACATAGGGATCATATGTTTTGTCTTTCTTTATGCAGGAATGAGAAAAACTGTCTGAGGAGTGAGAAAATCAATCAAAACAACATTAAGTGATTTCATGCTCACACACACACACAAAGCTATGCACATCCACATAAGGGTTTGCAATAACAACCATACTGATGACATTCTTTCAGTGACCTTTCACCTTCCCTTGACATTCCTTTCTTGTTTTTGGCTGCGTTTTTTTGGATGAATCATGCTTTGTCAAAGAGAAGTCCTGTTGAATCAGGCCGGCTTTTCTGTGATTTAAATCGCCAACGCAGCTGATCGGGTGTTACTGTCTCGTTAAGGCAAACAATAGCAAATATGCCAAGGCTGTATCTGATCCAGAGCTGCAGTGTTTTTTGCTGTCAGTATGTTTTTGCTGATCTCTGGGTTATCAAGAGTCGAATAACTCACTTCCTACACTGACTTGCTCTGAGGTTTGAGGAGAGGTTGTTTATTTGGCCTCAGTTAGGCTGCTTAATGAGCTCTGATTATTTCACCTAACCGGTTATGTTGAGATATGTCTTCAAGAACAAAACTTGAAAGCAGCTTTGATGGGTGTTTAAGTGGTTGTGAGTAACTAAATGATTGCTGAGTGAATGACAAACTATACTCAAGACTTGTAATGTAGCATACTATTGGTAACAAAAAACAAACCACATTTATCGTTTTCTGTATCACCTTTCGTCCGTCTTTATCTGCTGACCTGTTCCTCAGTCTCTCTTTTATTTCAGTCTGTTTTCCACTCTGCATATCTCTTCTGTCTTTTTTCCTAACATCAAAATCATTCAATCGTTGCCTCAGACTGTGTTGATTTTTTTTTTTTTTTTTTACGTTGACAATCACAGAGTGTGGAAGTATGTATTTGTGAGCTGAAGTTTCCACACAGGATGGTGAAGAGAGAACGGCAGTTTGTATTCTCATGGAGCAAACATTTGTCATTTCCTTCCCGTTTCCTTCATTTCATTCGACGGCCTCCTGCTGCAAACTGCCCCCTCTTTCCTCCTCCTGGAAACACACAAACACAGACACACAATACCAGACAACACACAAACAACCTTGCAGAGTCCCCGTCTCACATAAGAAAATACTTCTGAACACAGACACAGACAAAAACAAGCTAACACAATGTAGTTGCAGCTGCAGAATACCTTTTACCCCACAAAACAAAACAAAACAACAGTGTTTCAACTATGCTGCACCAGTCTTAAATGTTAAGAAAGATATTTTTGTTAAAATTTAGTGATTTATTTTTCAGACTTAAGTTTAAGTTTCGTTTTTAAGAATCTTTGAGAGCAAGATAAAACTTACCTTCTGGGTCATGTTTTCGGCTATGTTGCGATATTGGTGAATATTACATTGCTGGGATCGATTTAGAAAAGTTTCAACAAAATCTTGTTGAGAGCAAGGCAATTGTGGTTGAGTGTATTGCTCAGTATCTTCATGGCAGAAACTATATCTGACTTTCGAGGTCTTGCTGAAGCTGCAAGTGCTTCTTGGCTCTGGGAAAAATAACTTTTGATTATTTTTTTAACTTCTCCATCAAAACTCTGGAGAGGAGCACCTGTCTGCAGCCTGTTTATGGGGAAATTAAGTCACCATGTGCACTATCTTTGCTTTAGCTAGAGTCACTGAGTTCATAACAGTCAGCAATGACGTAAAAATGACACAGCAAGGAAAATTTTCTGGTGCAGCGAGTAATCAGAGCAGGTCTGAACCCAGGCTCATCAGCTGTAATGCAGCAACAAAACCTGCCAGGGTGGTTCGTCCTGTGAAAAGAGGCACCAGTGGTGCTCAAGGTTCAGCAGGGAGATTTTTTTCACATCAACTCCACCTTTGAAAAATAACACGCAAACTCCTCTGTGTTTGCATTACATTAATTCATTTGTCACTGCAGCAGGAAACACTTTGTGTTAAAAGTCCATAAAGCATCTGCAGCAGAGTTTAAAAGAATCAGGCAGCTCCTTTGATAAAGTCTCATGCATCACTCTGGATGTGGGAAAGCAACATGTTGGACTGGATGCAGAGGATAAGCTCTATAATCATTCAGCTTATGAAAATGAAATTGACAGAAACCATTGTTTGCTCTAATAAGCAAATGGTGCTAACACTGTGTGACAGGAATGCTCCCAGTCAGGATTCCTGTTATTAAATGAGACTGTTGCTCTGTGTGTCAGTCTGCGAGATCTTGTTTCAGAGTGAATCTGGAAAATCACTAAACTACTTCTCTCCTGCTTAATCAAGAGTTCAGCTCTTGCTGACTAAGATCACTGACTGGATTTGCAGAATGTGTCGACATACTGAAGTTGCCTCTTGCGCTTGAAGATGTTTGAAATGTTTTTTGAAGACACACACACCCTTCAACAGATTCCAAAAACTTAATCTCAATTTAATTAAAGTACAAGTCAAAGCAACTCCTGTATATTTTCTTTTGTTCGTAACTGCTCTTAAGATTCCCACATTTTGTGAATGTCTTCCACAGCTGTCATCAAATTTAAATAGGAAGTCGTGGTCAAAGCTCTACTTTATTGTCAAGCACAATAAAACCCTTTTTGCTCTGTATTTCTGAGCTTTAAATTTAGTGGGTTTCAGAGTCTTTAAAAAATCCAAGGTCCTCTGAGGTGTAGTAAATGAGAAAAAGCAAGCTAGTTAACAGTGGGAGATGTAATGTCAGGGGAAAACACATGCATCTTAACCTTTTTAAGACTCCCTCAATACATTTTGTTCAGTCTGATTTTTCTATTTTACAAAAAACAATAAATGTTAAAATAACCAGAAAAATAGCAGCTGTTAACCTAATATTGCTTTAAACGTCATTGTAACTATCTCCATGGGCGTGCATTCAGGATTTTTCATGACGCCAATGAAAACATTTATACAGATTGCTCATACTGTCTGTAGTATTCTGCTGAATAACCAAAATACTGCCACATAAGCAGTTTAAGAGTGATGGAGGGTTCTCCAGTTCTTCTCTACGCCGATATTGCCAGCCAACCCAAGAAGCTGATGCCGTCATCAAAACAGGGCACCTCAAGAGCCACGTCTTCTTTTACAAATAACTAAGACTGTCAAAAAATATCAAGTCTTCAATCATTCACATCCCATAATAATAATTTCCATCAATAAAATAGTTTGTTTCTGAAAAGAAATGAGAAAACCACTTCTCAAAAGACAATAAAACAAGTTTAAAAATACCACATAAATCCCAAAGAAAAATAGCATTTACCCTTTATTGGCTTGTGCAATCAAAGCTGTTTATTTATCTTTGGTGAAAAACACAAATCTTTGAAGTTGGAAGGCTTTCTTGGCATCACCCAATCTGTAACTTTCTCCACAGATTTCTCTATCAGAATCAAGTCAGTACTCCAAACTATTACTCCTACTGACAAGATGCATGGTGGTAAAGCAAAAAGATCACTTTAAACTAAACTTTTCCAGGGCTATAAATGATGTTCAGATTAACTTTGTGCATTTTACACATTTAAGAAGAAACTGTCAAATGAATTTATCTTTTGACTTAGATTCCAGCTTTAGCATTGTTAGCTAATGCTGGAGTGATTAAATTGGATGTTTTGGTAACCTGAACATTGTCAGCCAGCCTAACAAGAAGCTATTAATTGACTGTCAACACAGAAGGGGAACTAAACAACTGCTTCCTTTTTATCTTCAAAATAAGAGTCTTAAAAGTTTCCAGATGTCCAACTGAAAAGCATTTACCTTCAAATCTGGGGTTGTTATTGATTGCTGCTCTTATTGTGCCAAAAGAAGTCAGATCCTGACATCAGCTAGATAAAAAGCATTAAGAGAGATCTAATTGTAAACCTAATCTCATTTATTACTTACTTTTTCTCAATTTTATTATTGATAGTTTTGCATGTGAAAGTTCAAAGCAAGTTTTTTTTCAAGCCAAGACTGAAAAATGAAAGACATTTTTCTTTGCAAGCGTTACTCATAGTGTTGGACTGAGCTGACCAGAGCTTTAGAAGTTGTGCAGACAAAGGGTCATTGCTCTGGGTCCAGTTCCCATCTGTCACTGGAGAAGTCACGAGCCTCCACTAGCCTGTCTAACCTGTTGACACAGACATACGGACTGGAATGCAAAGCTGCCTGTAGCTGTCAAAGGACTTTTACATTCCTCTATAACTTGAAGAGAAGAGAGATGAAAAGGAAAATAGGATCAGACCAGAAATAGAAAAGCTTATAGAGTGGAGAGTGAATTTCTCCTAAGCTGGTGACTCTACTAAATGCAAGAACTGGAAATGGTTCAGAACGTGGATTTAAAACTAATTGGCTCTAGCTTTATTTTCTTAATAATTTCAGGGGATGTTCAATTGTACAATGTAAAATTTAAGAAACAATGTTTAGTTGGACTCTGTAGGACATTCATTAAAATGTTTTTCAATAATTTAATAACGGAAATGGAATATCTTGCATAAGCCAAATATTTATATTTTCATTTTATAAAAAAAAATCTAAAAAATAGATGTTGATTGAGTACCAACAGTCTACTTGTTTGTAATATCCACATTTGTCCAAAACCAGCAGTATGTGGTTACATAAGTAAATGTTTTAAAGTTGTAAGACTTAGAAAAATCAGCAGCTGAAGTTTAGCTGATACAGCAGCTTTAACAATAGGGTTAGTGGTTCAATTTGAACTTTGAACTTTTAAATTTAGGCCACTTGTGCTCAGATAATTAACCTCTTAGGAGTATCACTCACTGTTGTACGTGGCTCAGCAGAAAAAGTAGCTAGTGGCCGCCCTACCACTTGCATAATGATATAATTTGTGTAAATAGCCATGATGGAAGTGCAATGACTCTCTCATGACGATGTCATGAGAGAGTCAAGAAACAGAAATACAGCAAAGCAAGACGAGCTTATTTGTACATCTGCATTCTTACCTGGGATTTTTCAACAAAAGCACAAAAGAAGCATTACATAATAACATGACACACAATCACATAACAGAAAGAAATACTAAAACATTTGCAAATAAAAAGCTCAGACATGATTTAAAAGATAAAATCCAATGTTTTATTTTCATGCAGTTGTTTATTTTATACGAAGAAAAACATCACGTATGTATCCCAGTCAGCTGGGCGGCATCTTTGCACATGAACAATTGATTTTCTATTTGGACTGGGGTTGTAAACATCTCATGCTCCTCACTGGTCTGCTGGTTTGGTAAAGACCGATGGAAGCACCTACTGCTTGTAAAGAGTGAGTAGCAATGATATCTTCTTTTACCTCAGAGAGACTTCAGTTAGAAGCAGTTAGCCATCTCAAAAAAATCAAGTAATATGGCAAAATACAATACCAGTTTTTAAGTCAACACTGTTCAGATATTTGTCCACTTTCACAAAGTCTGAATCAACTAGATCTCTACAAAATATGCATGACACTTCATTTAAAAAGGGCATATCAAACAGTATCAGGCATAAACTTTTAATTTGATGCAAATATCTTATGCAGGCTAAAATTCAGAGTCTGGAAATAACTTTAAATTCTTTTACATAAATCTGAAGTAGCACGACACATTTGTTCACCAATTGTCGAGGCAAGTCCCAGTTAGGCTTTGATTAGGCCTTTAAAGTTTTATTCATGGTTTAGCACATTTAGCAAACCACCCACTTTTCTCCCCTGCTTCCTTTTTATTAAAAAAAAATGTTAGTCACAGATGAACAAGATTTCAAACAGGGTGAAAGTAGGTCAGAAACCTTTTTTCCATGTGTTCAACATGCAGATTCAAAGTGCAGATGACAACAAAAACCAGGAGACAGGAGTCTGCTGCTCAGCTCATGAGGAAGTCCCACCCTTTAAATTAATACTTTAGCTGCTGTCACCAGTCTGCTGTTATGCATCACTCCCTTAATATAACAAGTACAATAGGGTGTGAAGACTTAGATGATAAAGAGTTGATTTGCTCGCAACAGAGTGTGTCTTTTGTGTCATTTTGTGTGCTTATGTACATAAATTTAATTGTTGGAATGAGCTTATCCAAAGTGATGTAATGCAGGCGTTGACAGCACATTTAAAACCAAATGAAATAATTTTAGGGGATGAAAAAAAGGAACAATAAATGAAAAGTAAGAAATAAATAGTGGGTTGGAAAAAAGTATTTGGTCCCTTGAAGATTTTTACAGTTTTTGCTCCTTTGTTGCATGTAAATTTGACATCATATTACACTGTACTGGCAGCTAGTGGGACATTAGCGTCCTTAGTCATTATTATCTGTAGAGGAAGAAGGGCAGGGAGAGAAGGGAAAGACATGCAGTGAATGACCCAGGCCTAGGAATCAAACCTGGGACAGCTGCATCAAGCAGAGCAGTCCCTGCACGTAACCTGGATTACTTTAAGCTTTGTAGGATGCATTTCATCATTTATTGATTGTTTGTTTGCTTCTCAGAAGCATAATCACAGTGGTGTTTATTCCACCGCTGCACTCTGATAAATAACACTGCCAACTAAATGCTAGTCCAAGAAAACAGAGATAAAATGTTTGAAGAGCTCCTTTACACTTCCCTCCCAGTTGTTCTCCAAGATGATTAACTTTTCAGCATTTGGGCAAATATTTCCTACAATATCCCTTGTAATGTTCTGAGATACACGTTAATCATCTTCCTGGAGTCTGACTGGGTGCTTTGTGCTTTTTTTTTTATTTTTTATTATTATTAAATTTTTTTTGACACTTAAATGTTTGAGACCTTAAAGGTGATACGAATAAATGCAAAAAGAGGCTTTCAAATCAAAATGTTAAAATTTTAAATTCCTAAAAACTATTAACTGGCTGTGCCTCTCTTTGGCAGCAACAACTCGCATCAATCAGTAACTGATCTTTGGCGTCGCTTTGGAGGCTTTTTGGCCCCATCTTCTTTGCTGAAATGTTTTATTCAAACACAGTACGTGTTTTTTCAATCTGACTTAAATCTCGACTTTATCTAGGCCGCTCCAAAACTTCCACAGTACAGGTACACCTCAGCTTATGGCCAAAAACTGGAGATTTTCACACCTCCAGGTGTGACAGCTGCTTCTACCAAAATGCTCTGTTAATTTTACAGTACACAAAACAGGGGCACACCTTCCAAAACGTTTTAGTTTTGACTTGCCGATCTAAAGAGTGTTTTGCAAAAGGTTTTGAGATAGTTTGGTAGGTACGTGTCTCTTTGCTCAACATTGGTTTTGGTTTTAGCTCCTCTTCAGCTCCATTTCATACTGTTTTTTGCTTTTTTTCAGTGACATTTTTTCTCATCTGTTTTTTTATTAAATTTATTTAAATTGGAATGTAATGCAATGGTTTTTCAGGTCTTATTTCCTTTTTCAGATCAGTTTTTACGTCAGAGTTTTATTTTTATTTATTTTTTTGCTTTGAAATTCAAATGATAAATTTCAGACTGCTTGTTGTATTATGTCGGGTCATCTTTGTTAGATTATATTAAAAATGTCATCTGTCAACAAAGCAGAAACAGAAAATGTTCATCTGTGGGCAAATAACTTTTCACCGTGGTAAATGAGAGATCTCCCGGCTTTCTTTGACTACATCACAGCTACATGAAGATTAGGAAATGCAGTTTAAAGAAAGTGAAATGTGAGAGGAGCGGTGAATGAAAGATGGCAAGAAGCTGAAGTAACACACAAACACATTCACTTGAAACACATAACATACTGAAAACCTATGTCCTGTTTCCTGTTTACGGTGTCCCGTTCGCTATTTATGTTTGCAAGATGTTCGAAGGGAGGACTTCAACCTTAACAATAGAGCAGTTCGGAGCAGTAATCAATCAGATCAAGTTAGTCATTCATGTTGGTTCTTCCTTTTTCGGGTTCCGCTCTGCTAGCAAACGTGAACAACATGCTTCATATGTATCCATTTTTTTGAAACATTGGCGTGCATGTTCTTGCTGTCTTTGGATATTTTATTGTTTTCATAATTAGCACTAAGTTCCGTTGTTCTTACAGGGAAATCTGTACGTTACTCCACATGGTTCAGTTTTATGGAGAATGTTGACTTTACAGCAGTAGCTCAGGAAATTAGGCAGAGGGTCAGTGTTTCCTTCTTGCCCTTTTTCAGACAAGTTTTGAAAACAGAAGAAAGAGAAATGTCCTCTCTCTATATTTAGTGGAAGGTCAGTCATCATGCCACAATTTGAAGAACACAGGTCACCAAATAAAGGGAAACATCTCCCTGCAGCGGTCTGCTGTGGCCCCACTGCCATCCGCCACGACGCCTGTTTATTCATCACGCTTCCCGTCCTTGGGAGCCAAAGCGCGCGTCTTTTAGCATGTGTGTTCAAGTGTTAATGGGTTTGTGTCCACATTGCTCAGTCTTTGTCCTTGTTCTAGTTGTTTTTTAACGCTGCCGCCTTTTCAAATGCACAAGGAGACACAGCATCAATCAATAAATCTATTTTCATACAAGTGTATCATGTGCTTTATAGAGGTTAAAAATATAAGAAGAAGACAACATACACAGATAAAAAGAACTATTTTAGAGATCGGGCAACTGAGGGAAAAAGTAAAAAAATACAAAGATCAAGAGTATTGTGGATTAAATGGAAAAACGCATAGCGATTAAATCAAATATATTTTACAACAGTTCCTAAAACTAACCTTTTTATGATTTTAATGTGACTGTCATGATATTCAAGTGTTAACACTTGGGCTAAAACTGTGTGATGAATCAATCAGATTTAGGAACACCTATGGCCCAGGTTTGACTAATTTGGTTTATGTTATTCACATAAAATATCTGGGAAAGAAAGTCATATTTATGTCTTTTGTGTCTTATGTGAGCAAAGAAAATGGCATCTGGAAGCACTTTTTTTTATGACAGAATCAGAAAAATAAGTTTTATTCAGGTCCATATATCTTGCAGTTTCTCCATATAAACATGAAGGAAAGAAAGTAAAAAAGAAAGAACAAACAAAAGAAAGTAACAAAGATAATTCATATAATACTTGAATATTGAAATCAAAATATATTAATACTAACAAATAGATATTACATTTTACTAAATTCAAACCGAACAAATGCTTTAAAAACAAGTAGAGTGAACACACACAACCTCAGCTGTTCCCAGCAGATAATTCACAGCTGTGTGAAAGTGTCATCCATGCCTGCGAGGCTTTAAGATGAGCTTGAACATCTCCTTTCGAGTTCAGAAGAAAAATGGAAAACAAAAGAGGATAAAAGACCCAAACACATATCGTTACCTAGACAAAAACAACAGAGCTACAAACAGAACCTTATTACCAGGTATTGAAGATGAAAAACAGGAAAACAGAAACACAGGCATCATATATTCCGATAAACAAGAAGTGCACAGTGTATACAAACTGTTAATAGATGACTAAATATTTACACGTAAATACTGGAAAATACAAAAAATATTCCAAGTAAACAGTTTTTCAAAAGGAGGTTTTTGTTACTGTCTCAAATAATCATGAAATAAATTTAACATTTAACACTATAAAACATAACACCTGATTTATATTTCACAATAGGAAACTGTCAATGGCTTAAGTGTCAGTTTTCATGTTGTAGCTTGGTTTTTATGAGCAGCTAATATTTCATTCCCACATTCGGTGTGTCAGCCCAGTGAAACTCTGACTGACAGCAGCCTCAGCAGCAGACAGCTGCCAGCCGACTTGGCCACAGGCAATCTATGCCAGGAAATTTCAAGAAGGAGTTATGAGCCAATCAGAAATCACATCTAGAGGGCCGGTTAAAGATTCACTTAACTTGTAAGCCGCATTTTATGTCCCTGCATTTCGTGGAGAAAATTAGATATGGCTACATATTTGTTGCACAAATAAATTGACAAATAAATTGAAACAGAGAATGTAAGAATATAGTATGCCAATGATCTCAAGACATCTTTTGACACCTGAAAGGTTTTTTGTTCAAATGTTGCTATTCAAATTCTGGCATCATCAATTCAACACCACTGTGTGCCATACTCAGGATCAGTATTTCTGGTTTTCCAGCTTTCACTAATTATGCTGAAGTCTCTAACTTTTAAATGTTTGTAGAGTTTCACCACTGTTCCTCTCCTCCTCTGACCTCTGAACAAAACCAGTTTGAAACAAATTAAAAAATTTTGCTCACATAACAAGACTGCTCAAAGAGCATATCTCCCTTTTTTCGCCCAGTTCTTTATTTCTGTAGAACTTCCCAGGTTTTACAGGCCATACCAACTTGAGAAAGTTGGTAAGATCTAAGACGTGTTATGGGACAAGTGGCATGTAACAAGGTGCCGAAAAAAGCAATTTTGTGTTTTTTGTAAAGCTACCTGTTTATGTGCAAACACAACACAAAACGCTGGCTCATGCTGGTAGTTTTTGTCTGTTTCGAGGAAGGCGTAATGACCTTTAGGGTAATGGAAAGAAAAAGCTTTGTGACCTCCATCTGACCCAGCAGGACTGACTCACCAGATGTTTCTGGTCCCAGCAGGTAAACTTATATAACTGAGAACCATCTTTCTATTTGAACTAGTGACCTAGATACCACTAGAAGTGAGGGGAAGTCACACAAAAAGAACTTTTCCCAGTTCACACATTGTTTACCTTTATTTGTTTAGGGTAGGCAGGAGAAATTTACTTTTTAGTTGTTTCTTGTGCTGGTTTTAACCATAGCACCACAACTCCTGTGTTGCCCTGCACAAATGGAGGATTTTTTCTGTACAGTATACTAGTTGTGTCCTACGCAGTGTCCCACATTTTGGATACCTTTATTTGCTGCTATAAGCTGCAGTAATCCGTATGCACCTCAACATCAAAGCAAATTTGGTGCATTAATCCCAGCTGGAAGCTTCATATCAACACTCTTTCAGGACCTGCTGGTGACACAATTTGTAGGAAAATGGGCTTGGAGCCAAAAACTTTTCAGCAAAACTGTAGGTGTAGCTGCATGTGCGGATCACGTTTATTCTGACGATATGACTGAAGATGTGTTCTAGAGTAAAATGGAATAGATACTTTTGTGACAATATCAGGAGAAAATGAAGAGCTATGCAGGTTAGCCAGAGTGAATTATTTTCCATCTGTTTATTAAGGCGTCTTGAGAATGAGAAGATGAAAGCTGAATAACGCCACTCCCTTTTCTGTTTTCATGAGCACAAACATGGAGAAAGCGAGCAGAGACATGGAGATAACTAAAGCTACATACTTGCACACACACACACATGCCTGTCGCCTGCCCCGCCCTGAGGAGCTTGATCTGTGTCTGGCTTCTGCATCCTCCTTTGTCTCTGCTGATTAGCAGCACAGCTGAGGAAGTCTTGCAGGAGATGGCCGCACAAGCGCTGAGCACCAACTTGGCCTGTGTGTCTGGGCTATTTCCAGCCTCCCGCCTGCGCAGCGTGGGGCTGCAGCCCAGGGAGCCAGAAGAGAGAGCGCAGTAGATTCTAACTCTTATTCTGCCACAGGTTTTGACTTGTGTCCTTACTGACTCCGGAAAAGACCCCGCTGGTGTTTAAAGTTGAAGTCAACAACCTGGTGGTGAACTATTTGAAAGGGGACAGTAATGGATTGCTCTTTTTGATCAAATTTCACACAAAGGTCCATTCATGTTACAGGATGTTTTTGCAAGGTGATGTTTTTTGCAGTTTAGCTCATTCAGAGCCTTTTTTTTTGTTGAACTGCAGTTTTGATGTTGAGGAAATATCATTAACCCCTTGGACCTAAACTGATTGTAAAATTACATTAATTTTCTTCTTTTAATATTTTGTAATACAACAGTACACAATAGTATTAACTTTCAAAGTAAGTCGAATCATTCTATCAGTCAGATATAAATCATATTATGCAGCGTAATGAAGTTATTGGACTCTGTATAGATAAAAAAAAAAGTTTAAACCAGTTTTCTATGCACCCTCAAACATCATAGCCTTTACATTTCAGTAAATAATAAGAAGTCCAGTGCACATTCATGCAGCATTTAATCCAGCATAAAATGCTGCACGGCACATTGCATTTGGATAGATAGGTGAGATGCTTTTATTCAAGAATTCAAGTACAACTTGTACTGCTGACTAAACAACTCCAAAATGAATTAAATATATTTTCACAGTCTTATTAAAAGAGCCCTCAAAACCAAAACTGAACATTTCAAAGTGATTTTATTGTTGTAAAATCTATCTGGTCATTACTTATTTCTGCTCATCTTTTATAAATTAAAAAAAAAATAAAAAATCCAATCACCTCCCTAAGTGTTGGGGTACTGCCTCAGTTTTCCAGTTTCAAATAGTTTGCTTCAGCAGGTGTCTTCCTGAATAATTTGTGTTTTAAAGCCAAAACCCATGTTTTCTTTGAAGAACTAGGCTCTGTCATCAGCTTGATCCAGGATATTACATCCTGCCTGTGGCATTTAAATATTTTTCCATTTCTGCTGTTTGTGGTTTTGCTTTCAGTAACCAACCATTTCCCAAGAAGGTCCTATTAATCCAAGGAAATGTGTGTAGGCGTGCATGTGTGTGTGTGTCACAGTTCTGAGGGTGTATCCAAGGTAAAGCTTGCATAGTCTAAATATAGGATTCTTAGCAGCAGCTCGGGTTAAGAAGAAGACCAAGAGTCAAGGATAAGCACAAGTTGCCTGACTTCTCGTGCTATAAATCTTAATCCAATGAAGAAACATTTAGAAAAAGTTGATCGGTTTTACAGTTTTCTCATGTTTTCTATTTGGAAAATTGACTGCATCCTATGAGTAACTGATTATTTCCACTCTGTTGCAGGTATTTTAACAAACTAACATAGTAGATGTTTATCAGTTTCACAGTGAGCAGCAGAGCAGGTGGTGGTGAGAGATCCTTGGGAAATCTTGTCAAAAGGTCAGCATTACCTCCCTTCTACTTCTTAGGAACATTACTCATGGTTTGAAGAATCTATTGCTTACGTGTGATAAAGATGATTCAATTACTGTGGTATGATTATTATTATTATCAATATCTGTGACTACTTCATACTATTATTATTTTTTTTACATCTCATAAATCAGAGATGGGAAATTCCAGTCTTTAATGATTGGTATTTTGCATGACGTAGATTCTTTCCTGCTTCAACACATCCAAGTTTATTGAATGGTTTATTAGCAAAGTTTCTGCAAGAACTTGCAGCCATGCTGAGAGGATAATTCAGTAGATAGGATCAGGGTTGTAGGAGGGACATCTAAAAAAATGCAGGGCAGCAGCCCTCAAGGACCAGGATCAACGATTTCTGCCATAAATGAATTTATTATTGTTTGACCATCACACCTTCTAAATACTTTAACAATAAATAATAAATTATCTTAATAGGATTATAAAATCTTTGCCTAACATTTGTATCTCTTCGCTGTATTTATCATTTTTATTGTAATATTAATTAATCATTATTATAATGAGTAGCTAAATGAACTTTAGCTACTCGTTTCTGTACTTTTTTGAATTGTTTGTCCTTGTTTATCTCATTGTTTCTTTTGTTTGTCATTGATCTTTTGGTTTCCTGTTTCAGCTCACTTTGTGTTGTCTTCACTGTATGAAAAATGTTCTATAATTAAAGACCGGCTGATCAATAAAAATCCCAGATGAATTGATTGGGCATGTAAAACCCATAAATGTATTTGGTTACAACACATACATCAGACTTGCTTTAAAAATACCTTCTGAATTTGTTTTTGTTTGTAGTTGAATGTTATTGATAGATTAAGTAAAGAGTCAGATTAGTTTAATTTCATTTTCAGTCTAAATATCTTTTACTCACAGACAACAGTTGTTATCATTTGTATCATTTACAGAGATACATAATAAGATTCAAGATCTCATTCTGTCAAAATGGAGAATAACATACTGCACAGGATATACAGAAAGGGCAACTGGGAAGTGGAGAAAAGGTGACTGCAAGAGATAATGTCAATTAAATTTGACATATTGTAGTTCATCTGACCTGTATTTGATTTGATTTTGGATTTGAGCAGCTGTACAGCCGAACTTCCACTTCGGGCTTCCTTCTTTCATTGCTCTATTGTCCAGTTCTAGCTCAAGTTGTTTGTTTTTTTTTTTTTGCAGCCAATTCTGGGAAGGAGGGTGATTCAACAAGGGAAAACAGATGAAAAGACAAAACAAAAAAGAAACATTTTCCTCATTTTCCTTTAACTAGCTGCACTTTAGTTATAGTGTGTTGTAGTTCATAGTGCTCAAAGAAGTATTCATTCCCTTGAATTTCATCACGTTTTGTAAAGTAGGTTTTGTGACATTAAAGGTTTTTTTGTAATTTTTTTTGTCAAAAGAGCAATATTGTTGATCATGATTGATTTTTAAAAGCAATTAAATGGTAAAACATCCAAGGGGATGAATATTGTTTGTAGGCACGATTCCTTCTGAAAAATAAATAAATAAATAATAGAATCATTTTGAAAAAGATTCAAATGTCAAAGAAGTAAAAACCTTCCTCCTGACCCTTCTTAGATTTTTCGTTACTTCTGGAGAATAACCGCACTGTGGTTTTTCCTTCAACTGTATCCAAATGAACAGTTTTCCCTGCAAAGATCCTCATCAACCTGTGTGAGAGTGTTTAGTGTTTAACTGCCCCTGGCTGCCTGAACAATCTGCTGACTGTAAGAAAACTTCTGTAATCACTGTTACCGCCTTGATTCGGTGCCAGCTGACTCACAGGCTGCTGCAAGTCTGCTGAGCAGTAACACCTACTGGCGAAAGCACAGTGACAGGCAACGCTTTCTTAGTTTTCGTTTCTCACAGTGAAGCGGCTACTCAAAGTAAGACTCCAGAAAATAACTTTACAGCAATCAGCTCATATATTTAGCTACTGGACAGTTCTGAATCCCCTTTTTGTCTCGAATATAAGGATTATTTTTCTCAGATTCCTCCTTGCTTTCTGTCAGAGTCGCCAATTTTCTGCTGAAAGTGATGTGTAATCTTTGCCAGGCAGTGACTGGAGTGGCCTGTTTTTAACATTACAGTAACCCCTGCGTGACCCAGAAGGATGTTTCAACATCTTTACTGGTGAATTTCCTCCTGCTTCCAGCACATTTACTTTACAAGCAATAATCACAGAGCTGATTCATAATGATAAAAAGCAACTCCATTCCTGTTAAGACCTACATTTCTGCTGATGTCTCAGTGCATATGTTTATTTTTGAAGATAGGGATATTTTGCAGCAGCAAAATCTTTATTTATTTTAAATTCTATTCTGTCTTAATAAGGGTTTGTCATCACAAAGTAATCCTGTCACACATTTGTAACAGTGTTCTCCTTCATTAAGCTACATAATACATTTTCAGGCATTATTTTATCTAAACATTTAAAAACGAATGTAGGTGTAAAGAGTGTAATTTGTTTTAAACATAAGTGTAAATAGCTTCAAGTGTTCGAATTATTAATTTTTGCAACATTCTAGGCAAAAATTAAAAAGTACTGTGAGATTTATTATTTTAATGTTGCAAAAAAATTGCTCACTATTTATGCAAAGGGCTTCTGTGAAAGATTTTTAAACTATTGTGAAATTCTTTCCAAAAGATAGAAATAATGCTCAAATCTGTAGAACCAATGTGTTTATGTTGACTTTCCAAACAGTGCGCTCACTGTACTGGCTGACAGAGGTGTTTGTTGTATCAGAGATAGATAAGAAGCTATCTCTGATAAAGTGATCCAGCAGGAAGAGCTGCTGGATCACTTTAAAGCATAAAAACAATAATCTTGTCTTGAACATAAACAAAAGAAAAGTGATTATTTTCAAGATGTTTTAATAAAAGAAACAGGGTTCAGTTAAATGCTATTTTAATCATTGGATATTGAATTGAACTGAAGATAACCTGTATTAATAGAAATAGCTGTTTTGAAGAAATGATGTCATTCAATAAGAAAGCATTTTGCAAACCCACCTGGTCTTTGTTAGGTAATGAAGAAAATTGTTATACATTTGGTTCAGTGACAGTAACCTCACACAGATACTATTATACTAAACCTACACAATCAAGATTTTACTGAATTAGAACATCTTACAAAATAGAGAAGGCTAAAGAGCAACATATGCCCTGAACTAAAGACATTCACAACAGATTAGGTCAACATCTGTCAGTCTGTAAAGTTTTACAAAGCCACTTTTAAGGTTTTCTTCTGGATATTAGCTCCTCTCACCTTCTTACCTGCAGACTGTGATCACCCCATTAGTCACAATTTAAGAAAAAAAAAGTCTTGAAGGCTGCATCCGTTTCCTGTTTCTTCATGATCAGTGGACAATACCAGAACGGCAACTGGACAGCTAAGACACAAACAGGAAGTGACCCATGTTTTCACTCAGTCCAGCTTCTGTAAACTTTTGTTCAGTGTTTTTGCTTGATGTTTGCAGCTGTCAGCGTAGATGTGTGGGAACATCATGCCAGACAAAAATTGCAAAGAATTTTATAGCAGTGCAGACAAAAGAGGAAGTTAGAGCTAGAGTCTGAGCAAGTTGCACAGCCAGGCTCACTGAAGAGAAAAACAAAGACAATTTGGATTGGCTACCAAGAAGGATGTGGACAGGAACACTCTGTTTTGCAGTCTGAAATCTCCACATCTTATCCAGCTTTAAGATCAAGAAAACAAACAGAGACAGAGAGATGAGGGTCGCAGTCCAAGTATTTTTTATGTTTTTTATTTTTTTGTGCAAATGATCAATTGAAGAAAGAAAAACTCTTAGGAAATATTTTCTCAACTTCGTTTTCAGCTGCTGCCATCACTTTCTGGTTCAAAGTTAGTTTTTGATTTGAGATCAAATAATATATCTTGTTTTCTAGAAATCACACTCAAATCTCAAACTAGCAAGGTCAGCCATAGAGGAAGACTTTATCAAGGGGCCACCATAACAATCATTTAAGCATACATCTGCAAAATTGCTTCTTTAAGAGTTCATATTGAACATTTGTTTAAAATACCTGAAGATCAGACTCAACTTTTAAAATCATATTAATTTATGTGCAATGCCTTTTGCATAAATAAAAGATAATTCAATCAAGAGGAAAATATTTAGGCTGGTTCAAAGATTTAACTTCTTCACACACCATTCATAAAAGTATCTCTTTTTCTTTCTATTGCTGCCATCATGCATTTTAGATTACTTTTACAGTTGTAAAAACTATTGGGAAGTTCACCATTTATGATGATGACGCATGTGTATGTGTGAAGAGACCAGTCTTGCGCTGCTGAAAATTCCTCCGGCAGAAATAAACTCGAGTATCCAACAGATGCTCAGATCTCATCAAAAATACACAGCAGTGGCTGGAAGTGTGAGAATGATCTTGGCAGGTAATAAGAAAGCAGGAAAAGAAGAGCTAGATGTTTTATTTTTGTTCACACTACAGAAAACTACTATAAAACATTCATACCTTCAAGCCTAAAGGATCTTTGCCAACAGGTGTCTAATATCGTTCCCTGACAGATATTCATTCAGTAAAAATAGACCCATGCATGAATATCTTGTTAGCATAAATTCTGGACTCATCAGTGATTTAAAAAGATCTAAAACCTGTGCCATGCATTTTTGCTCAGCTCATTTGGTTCATTTATCTATTGAGCAAATTTTTGATATGAGAAGAGCTGCCAGTCTTAATGGGTTTATCTGTAATGATCTGAACAGATGACCTGGAATTTCAGTCAGACACCAAATAACGGAAATAATTATTTATTTAGAATCGGGATCTGGGACCAGCAGCCACCATCAACAGGACAGGAGTCTCCTCGTGAACTGTTGTAACGGACCGGGGCAGATCTTGGTTCTGTTGGGAGACTAGGAATGCAGAACTTCAAAAAAGTCGCAGGTAATCCATCTAGGAGCAACATATACAAGAAGTGATGCATTGCAAATCCAAAATGGCTCTGTTGGATAAAAGCAAGTAAGATATTTATAAGTAATTCTCATAACTTCCTGATACACACAACCCCTTCAGTAATACTCAGGCTGCAGTAAAGCAGCTATGAGAGCCTAAATGATTAAAAGCCCAGTGGGGTGGATGTTCCTCTTATTTGTTCACAGTAGGAGGGTCTGTGGTTTGAGTAGCAATAATTAGCTTAATCTTCATATGCATGAGTCTGCTTTCTAAAACAAGCAAGTTCTGCTAACTGTTTTCTCTAAACTCACTGAGTAAGAGGTTTGACTCCGTCTTAATCCTGACTGGGGGATCTCTTTAAGTTTCCTGCAGTGATTATTGTTGAAGCCTCCAACATTTTCTGGGACTCTGCAATTGGAGAGCACTTAGAGGAAGTGAGTTAGAGTATTTCAACCTTCAGGACAGTCATCTAAAGGTTGCTGTTTTTAATGTTACACAGTCAAAAGCTAACTTAGCAGAAATACTTTGTTATTTAGTTTGTCATACAAGAAAAACTGGGAGTTCATTTATCAAAGTGATATTAACGCCATATTATTCAAACTACAATATGTATATCTGCAAATTCACTTGCCAATAGCAGAAGTGGATTACCAAAAATAAAATGAAATCACTTCAGTGCTGATGCTGTCGATCTATTAGTACGTCAATGTCTGCATTGCCGTTAAATCAGGTCATCCTATGTTTTAAGCTAAAAGGTCGGTCATGTTGAGAGAAAAATAATCGCTGATAAGATGAGCAACAAATAAAGTGATTAAGTCTCTCCAGCAGGAGTTCATCTAGAGGTTAACGAGACCCAGCTTTTATTTTGGTAATTCTCTTCCTCTTATCAGCAAGAGAATTTACCTAAATATTTAGTTGGCTGACTAAATATTTATTTTAGAACTGTGACATTTATAATTGAATGACTAACATGGTGAAAATATGATTTTTAAAAAGACTTATGACTTTTAAAAAGATTCAAAATCAACAAGGTTCTTTTTTGTTCATATAATGAATTGAAAAGTAAGCCTATTTTTTGTATAACAGGCTTACTAACCCAAATTATCGACTGTTTAATGGCATTCTGTTCTCATTAGGGCCACATGAAATTAGCTCAGCTACTACCTTTTATTACCTGATATTAAAACTCCTGCTGATACCTAAGCTATATTCCCGTCCTCCCTGCTGTCTTTGTGTCCTTTTGTGATAAATGTGGCCACTTCACTGGTCTGAGTTGACCTCCAAACACACATCTGCATCCTACCAGAGCCATAGAAAAACCATGGAAACACACTGAGAAAAAAACAACAAAAAAAAAACAAGATATCCTGACAGGCCTCAGAGAGAAACGGTGTCCAGTAAGTATCATTTCTGGAAGAGAAAATGCAGATCTGTTTTTTGACCCATCTACCACGCAAAAAAAAAATGAGCATAATGAGAGTCAAAATGAACAAATGTCCTTTTTGTTCATATGATGAATTGAAAAGTAGAAAATGCCTGTACAAAGAGTACCACTTTAAAATCTCAGAAACTGCTATTTAAAACATGGAGTGGTTTGTTTGACTTGAGGTTGCATATTTAGCAAAAGAACAATAATACAGAAAATCACTATTTGTTCAAAAGTTAATTGCTTTTTATCCTTTTTTCCTCAGTTTCAGTCACAAAGGTGCAATTTTGCAGAGAATACTTTTAAATACTTGTTTTTATCTTCAGGTAGATTAGTTAAAGTGATGAATCACAGTATACTGCTAATTAATTTTCCTAAATGGAAAACCGAATAACTATGACATGGATTCTTGGCTTAACTCAGTTATTAGTGGGAGATGTAGAGAATAGACCCTAAAATTTAATGTTATCAGCTGCTGGTAACCATAATATCACAGCTACATAATTGTAAAAAAATCTTTCAGGAGTAAATTGTTAAAAATTGAAGGGCCAGCATGAAGTACAATTCACTTATCTGAGCTTTACATTATGCTATAATGTTATTCCCCTGGAGTTGCATTGAATGTTTTTCACTCATGTCTGAGGATTTCTTGAATCTCCAGAGGCAACTATTCAGGGGTTATTCTTCCATTCACTTCATCTATTTTGAATAATTAATATCCACTTTAAATTAAAATCAGCCTGTAACCAGCTGCTTCAAACTTCCTGACATCTGTTGTCTGGGCAAAGGTAAGAAAAGAAAACGATAGCTGAACATCCTTACAGAAGGATACATTATTATTATATAATAAGAATCATTTATTGGGTAAACTTTGCACACGTTGTAGCAGTGGGATACTTTTAACAGTAGTTCCTGTGATAATAATTCATCCCTCCAAACTTACAGCTGCTTCCGCCTCTCTGCCGGTTGCAGGTTATGTTCAGGACAGAGGAAGTCCAGCTGCATGAGCATGACTCTGTCTAATGCCAACTGTCACAGCGTCCACTGAGGGAACACAAAGAGTCGCACACTGAGCTGGTTGGACTCAGTGGGTCTGCGCTGGAGGTTTACCAAAGAGACTTGAGGCCATGTTCTGCTAAATACCACAGTTACATAATCTGTACTTACACTGAACCTCAGAAACTCAGACGTCATGAGTGTGTAACTGATATACAAATTCATTCCCACAAATGTGCATGTCCATGGAAGCCAAACATGAAACACAGTAAAGAAAGAGTACAAGAAATAAAAGCATACTTTCATCCAAAAACACCTCCAAGAGTAAGTGTTTTTAACTGCGTCGAAACAAAAACAAAATTACGCTTCTGTTATTCATTCAACATATGATATAAAATAAAATGCATTTTCTAGCAAATGAAAAAGATAGTGGTTGCTAGTATTACCACTTCTGGGTAAAATAACTTCAGTGAGATGCTTCTTGCAGCCATCTACCAGTTTCTGACATCAGTCTGAGGAAGGTTTACCTCACTGCTCACTGTCACCACAGCATCTCAGATCATCACCTGGGCTTTGATCCAGCTGCACTTCAACTTTATTCTTTTTAATACATAATTGATTACTAAATATATATTTGACATATTCTCTTTCTCATTATAGTGCCATACAACAAATTTAGATGATTTTGGTAATTCTACCTGACCTAAAACAAGTGAAGATTGAACTGGTTTAACTTCAGACAGCAAGAAAAAAAAAGCTGCATGTCTTTTTATTCAGTATATGTAAACTTCTGGTTTCAATTGTATTATGATTTTAACGAGCACAATATGCATGTGATTATGTCACTGGGGGAAGTCAGTAATTTTGTATCACGGACCGGGTAAATAAATGATACTCGTCTATGGATGCAGGGAAAAGTGATGACCGGTAGGAAGAACAGGTGAGTCTAATTAACTAAATCTGCTGCTGCTCTGACAAAGCATGAACTTATTGAGAATGGCTAAGAAATAACAGGAAGGAAAATCCTAAAATAACTCATAGAAACAGAGGTGAAATAATTGAACATAAGTAAATAGTAATCACAAGAATGTTACACTGAGCGGGTACTTCGGAGAAAAACAGACTGAAATGTATTGAGATGTGTGGTGAGGAGTGAATGCAGAAAAATGTGCTGCCCCCAAAAATCTAAAAGTAATAGACCATATTTATTGTCCTGTTTATTTACAATAATTTTATCTTTTCATATAAACTCATCTTATTCAGTAATTATTGTTTTTTGTTAGATATGGAAAAAATAATAAGCAATGACATAAAGATGTCATGAGTCTGAATTCATTCAAGAGATAATTTTGCTTTTTCTTCCACCTTTTATAATAAATTGTTGTTTGCTATTATTTTAAATAGCAAACAACACGCTCTTGTATAAGGCACACATTTGTGGCCTCACCTAGAGTGTCCCCATTTCTAACGTGGGAGAAAATCAGGCCACCTTGTTACACACAGCTGGTGAAGCCTATCTATAGAAGCACTTGGTCCTGATGCACCCCGACTGATGCAGAGGAAAATCCTTCATGGCTTCTATAAATACTTAGAGAAGGTTTATATTTACCTCCACAGAGGCCGATGTGGATTCTTAGAATAAAAACTGAGTCTGGGTGTTGCTGTAGCCTCGTTTGCCTTAAGACCACCCTTCCTCTGCATGCTCCATCCACGTGATTTGATGAATTTGAGAAAGGTGAAGGAGGAAAAGGGCAACATGTCCTCTTTACTGAAATATTAAACATGAAAAACAAGCACATTTGTAGACTGAGCAGGACATGTGCACCCAGGCTCTCACATTGCAAAGCCATTCCTGAAAGTAAATCCTTATAGATGGAAGATGAAGTAAAGAACAGAGAATCATGATCAGGTATTAAAGCTTTAACTTCAAATGTTATCTGCTACTGAATTTGAAAATGTACAAAGTTATTACTGCACCAGGACAAAGACCTGAAGTACACTAGCCTGTCCACCTGTGGAAGGCTAATAAATTCCCAAAAACAAAATTCTGACTGTAATCTGACTGACATGCTCAGACTCTTAATGTGGCTAATTTGCATAATGAACTAAACTTAATGCACTGCTTGATAACTAAGATCAATTGGAATAAATGCATGACTGAATTTAAATGACTTGTTCTGTCTTTAGATGGCATATGTTGTGAATTGGCATTATATAAATAAACTGGACTAAATGTAATTTGAATTAATTTAAAATAACTGTGCAACGAAGTGTGGACCAAATTTCCTTAAGGGCGAAGTAAAAAAACAACAACAACAAAAAAAAAACTCACTATTAGTTATCACAGTCACTTAACCACAGTTATTGTCACCAAGGTGGCACAAGCAGTTAAAAAGTTTAAGAAGTAATTATATTTTCACATAAAGCCAAGTTAGTTTGATTAGATTTTTGTCATTAATAAATGGAGTTATTAGAAACGTTTCTTCTAGGCTGAAGTGACTGCTTTTTCACTTCAGTCCTTAAATTTGGCACCGACAGCATGCTGGGAAACATATGCAAAATATTTTGGTAAGCCTTTTTGTGTAAATGATAATAGATGACTTTGTCACATTTTTTTTATCTTAATCTTAATTCACTGGTTTAATTTAGTAAAGTACTTTACATATCTATATTGTAACTTTTGCTGCTCAAAGCTGTTCATGCCAGAACCTGCAAACATTCTCTTTCCAAAATGCAACTTCCTGGACTATGGAGCAGGAAAAGTTTCTAATAGATTTTACGAAAAACTGAGTAATGTCCTGCAGAAGCAGATTATCTAATAAGGCATCAGGGAACAACTATATGTTTTTATGATTTGTCATAATCACCTGTGTTCCCTTAAAAAGATGGTAGCTTGGCCAGACGCTGCAGTGTGGGGACCCTGGAGTGCTGAGGGAGAACAACAACAGAGAGAGGAAACATCTGCAGAGGGCAAGCTGAACAAAGCTGAATTTCCGTATGTGGAGAACGACTTGTGCTCTTGTTTTCCGTCCTTGTCAGAAAATCTAATCATAATGTAAGCTCTTTGAAAAGTTATTGATAGAAATAAAGTCTGACAAAACAGAACTTTTTACACACCAATGTTTCATTTTGAGGATACATTTAGAGGGGGATAAAAAAAATCAAACATTTAACAGGATTTTGTATTTCATGAGATTCAGGTTTAAAAACAAAACCAGTGATTATTTTCACTTTTTATGTTAACCACAGTAGATTTAAGCCAAAAAAGAAGAATTAATCAGTCTAAAATTATTAAAGTAGATTTTATTTCTATATCAAATGTAACAAAGTTTGTCTTCATCTTCAACATGGACACAGATCTCCAGCCTGAGCGAAACCAGACAAACGTCACCAAATCGGTCACTCTTGGGTCAGTCACTACGTCTGCTCAGCTAATATCAGGCTGACCCACTTTAGCAGCATCGGTCATTTACTAACATTGGTTTGGGCTGAGTGTGAGTGCCGAGGGGATAAACATCGCGTCTGAGGTTAAATGTTATTAAATTTATGGCACACAAAGCACCAAGAGAATCATCAAGACCTGAAAACAGGCAAGCAATTTTGCTTTGGTAGAACAACCTGGAATACAAAATCTCATTTAAAACTGGATGGGTTTTACTATAATGTAATATGTGTGTATAAAACAAGAACCACATATTTTTTAGATTAATAATTTACTAATTTGCCAGTTTTAAAGTTCAGTTGCTCTGATCAGCAACTATATCAGGAGTTAAAAATTGTTCATCCACTTACAGTTCAATGTTCTACTGATATAACCTAAAATCTGTCATTCCTTGGACATTATTGAGAAGAAATATTGTGCAAAACTACTCATAGTTATATGTAACTATAATGACTAAACATATTTATTAGCCATTGATTAAATTATTACACCATCAAAACACTCATACATATATGGGGCCTAACAGACACTGCTTTGGCAAATAACATAAAGGAACATCTGATGTGTTCTTCCTTCCTCCAAGGTCACTAAACACCAATCTGATCTAATTTTGTCTGCATGGAACAAAAAGCCCAATCCACAGAAATCCCATGTTACAGAGCTTAAATAATGTTTTCCTAGAACCAGACGCTTAGGAAACCCTCCTGTGTTTCAAAACAACAATAAAAAGGTCGCTTTTAGAAATCGGTAACAATAGTACACCTCGCTTATATAAGCAAACATAGCAGCACACACTTACATTACACCATTACATCCCCAACAACTTTTTTTAAATTTTAGGCAAAGAAAATGAACATGTTAAAAAAGAAAAAAAAAAAAAAGAATAATTCAGACTTAGTGGAAGGAACAAGCAAATAAATAAATAAATGAATAAATAAATAAAGTAAAAAAAAAGCACACACACTAAATAGACAAAACAGACTCAGGAGTAAAGTACATACCATATTCCCCAAACAATAACTGCAACAACAATGAAAAGTAATAACAATAATAATCTATTGCTTGCCTTACAGAGTAAGATGTTGGAAAAATCTGTTTCCCTACACAGTCTAAGTGTAATGACAATAAAATAAGTCATGATGATCCCTCTAGAATAGCTCCTGCTAAGTTTACATTATCCTCTGCTGGTGAACTTAAAATTGCATATAGGTAAAAACATAACAGTCATGTTAATTCTGGGTTGTTGCTACAAAATATTTTAGTAGAACTTTTATAAATTCCACAGAAGTGGTGCCTATGCAGCAAAATGTTGCATTTCAGAGTTACAGTACTAAAGATTTTGACAAATAAAAATTCTCTGAGAGCCTGGTTTAGCTGGAAATCAAAATGATTATGCCACAGTATCAAACATGTTGAGAGGCAATGTTGGAGAGTTGGTCGCTTAAGGCTCCTTCAAGCAGCATTAAATGGAAAGGTTTTAAGGAAAAATTTAAGCTTATTTGAAATGTGATAAAAATGAGGACTTCAGAGTGCAAAATGCCACCTAAATGCAGCATCTTGAAAAAAATCTGTAAGTTTTGCTTTTATAATTAAGTCTTATTAAGATAAAATATTGGGGAAAAAAGCAATAAATTGGAAATACTGATTTATGATGTTGCTGGTGGGTGGTTCATGCAACATGTTGCATGTTCTTGTGGGTAAACTGTAGTCATGATGGATGAATGCTGGTACACCATCTGTTAAATGTGGTTGGGGTGGAGGGATACTGGCACAAATAATTATACTGCATGACACTTCTGACCTGAACTGTCACAAAAAAACTCATAATTAAAGACAAATTATTTATTTTCCTAATTTTTGTTTGTTTCTAATGTTTTTTTATACTGGATTTTAATAGAGGTATTCATGGAGCAACACGTCCCATTCATTCACAACTGTTCCCACGCTCTCTGCCTTCTGTGACCCACATTTCTTTCCTATTCAGATGATGAGAATAACAAGAGTTCAGCCTCATTTTAGCGAAATGAGGCTGAACTAAAGGCTGTGAAAATGAAGTTCATTTCTCCTAACTTCTGCTTTTCTCAAAAAAATAAGAGAGTCACATTGAAGTATGCTGGATCTTCAAACAAAACTGAAGCAGAAAATCAGATGAAAAAAAATTCCTGTACAAATTTTAGTTTTATGCTGAAGCAAATAAAACTTCGCCATTCTGATTTTTCCCCTCAGGGCTTTAATCCTTTTTAGCAGACCTGGGTAGAATCACATGCTTTAGGTGAATGCAGGTTTAACTTTAACTTTATTATAATGAAGAATTTATCCACATGAAGTGGATGAAATTTAATTGAGTCTCAAGCCTGGGCTTTTAAAAGGTCTCGTAATGTTGCTTGTTATGAGACCATTTCTACCTTCTCAACATACACTGCCTGGCCAAAATAAAAGTCGCCACCTGGATTTAACTAAGCAAATTGGTACAAGCCTCCTATTGGATCTAGCAACATTGTGTGCCCAAAGAATGAGGTCACCTGAATATACTGAATGACCAGGTTATTCCATCAATGGATTTTGTCTTCCCAAATGGAACGGGCATATTCCAAGATGACAATGCCAGGATTCA
>CAEGAE010035432.1:0-35350 GCA_903067095.1 Girardinus metallicus | reverse complement strand
GCACATCGACATGGGGCAGGAGGAAGCTGGAATTGAACCTACAACCTTCCGATCACAAGACAACTACTCTTCCCACAGAGCCACAGTCGCCCCTCAAAATGGAAGGGGGTAACAACCCCCTTCCATTTTGTTGCCATAAACAAACCAATTTGTACTGAGGTGCTTAACCACCAAATGTCATTTTTGTCCTCTGGATAGTAATTTATGTTTAGTGAATTGTGGAGATATAGTGAAATTCTTAAATCTCATAAAATCTAATTTTAATGAAATTGTACGTCATTGTCTGAAGACTATTTTCACACTCATATTGTGTTGTTTGATCCATGTTTGGTTGAGTTTACTCTCATGAAATAGTAATGATATAACTACGAATAGCAATATTCTCCTGGTAGATAATATTTATGCGGGTCACATCACTGTTCCTTTACAAACTATCACAATCATCAGGACAATCTGACATACTCATTTTTTAAACATTTCTCTAGCTTGTAAGTCCGCCTCGAGTCAAAATCTGTAAGATGACACTGTAGTTGAAGAGTTTTAGACTTTTCCTGTCTTTTTTTCCCCAACCGGAATGTATTTGCCATTTTATAAGTGCGCCATGTGAAAAAGTGAATAAGTGCTTATGACAGAAAAGTTTCATATGGAAGTTGCGAGAATGCTAACTTTGTTTGTGGATAGATACCCACATACCAGTTTACAGAACAAATAATGGATACATGTGTTGACCCAGCAAAGCGTTTCAGTGTCACGCCTATTTCACCAGAAATTCTCTGTAAACTAAACAAAAGTAAAACACCAGGAAAAAAAAACAAAAAAAAAAAAAAAAACCCATAATGCTGTATTTCTGTTTTTGCTGGAAATAGTTGTTTCTGTTTTTGTGCAGTTGTGGTCACATCTAAACTTGATCTACAACAACTACAAGGCTGAACTGGAATTCGATGACTGCACCAAACTAGCTTTGTGGCTTTTGATGACACTAGGAAAAAAATTCTCTCTTCTATTTTCACTTTAATATCAGTGTAATGTGCTCCTTTCTAATTTTGGCTCTTGTTTGTGTAATTACGCTGCTGTAATGAAAGTATTTCCTGCCAAGAATAACACAACAAGCAGTTTCAAAGCAGGACTGAGACTGTAAATGTCTACAAATGTTCAAAGTCTGCGCATAACTTCTTTGCCTGTCTGATGACATCATTTTAAAATATTACATTTTATAATATTAATTTTTTTTTTTTAAAACATCGTCATTATGTTTATATGTCTGTTTTTTTTTCAATGTGTTAAAAAATTCTGATATATCATGCAACACCGTTTATAAAGTCGATAATTAAAATAATTTACAGTGTAATTGGTTATCATGATATTTTTAGGTGTCTAATTTTAAAGAGTAACAAGAGCTAAGGACGTGTTTGTGAATAAAACAAAGTGTTAAAGATGTCACAACCAAAATGCTTAAAGCCTAATATTCAAATTAATTTTCTTCTAAACCTTGTTCATAAGTTTTTTAGCCGCTTACCCAGAAAGGAGATGAAGAGAAGAACTAAAAAGAAAGACAAATTTTTTACACCCTAACTCTTCTTCTTCTACTACTAATTGTTTAATGGTGGGTGGCAAACAACTTAATGAATTACTACTGCCACCAAATGGGTAAGTGTGAACCAAGTGTTGCCAAAGAAAAAGGATAAACAAACTCGTATTCTAAAAATTACAGCAGCTTAAAAATAAAGTATAGCCTGGTGTGTTTTACATCTAAAGTATATCTGAAATAAATCAAGAACAAAAAAAATAACTACTGGTCTTCATTACATTGAAATTACCTGATCATACAGTCCAGACTGGATGCCACACATTAACAAACAGTGCTTGCTGTTAGCACAGCTCTATCCATGTTATAGAGAATACTTCTCCTTTATGCCACCTTCACTCCTTCAGACGCTCACAAAAAAGGTGAAATATAAACTTTATCCCTGATAAAACGGCTAACCTGTACTGACCATCAGCAGCAACTGATTCAGGGTCTCAGCATGCTAACAAGAGCCAGCCTTAACACTGAGCTAGCTAAAGCTGAATACAAACCTCTTTTAAATTTTTTCTCTGACACACAAACTTTCTGAACCACAAGTCTTATGACAATTATTGACTTTGGCAAAGATATATACATCCATAATACAACCTATATAAACATATCAGCCTTCCTCTTCCTCTCTGGATGCCGCAGACCACATCAGAATATCCTACTAGGATTATTTACCAAAATAAAGTAGCTGGCTTGGTTGGAGCTTAACCATAATTAAACGTTACAAATTACTGTAAGGTAATGCAATTTTGATGATTTTAATTGCTTATATTTAATACCCTCCAATTTTTAAAAACTCTTTAAACATGCTGAGCCCCAGTTCCATCCAAAGGCATTTTATTACTAGAAAAATCCACTCGGTCAGTAATATATTAATGATGACGTTATATAAATCAGCAAAGCTAGGTGTAGACTTACATGTTTGAGCTCTTTTTCTGGTTCGGATGTGCTGCACTTATCGTTTTGCTTCTTTACTTGGTCACTGATATCAAAACTTTATGCTGCACAACTTCATTTCGCAACTGTACTGATGCAGAGTTTGAGATAAATTTGCTGTATTTTTCAAATATAAAAGTGTACTCATGTTGACTGAAAGATTTTACACTGAATGGTGTCGTGTAAAGCTTTTGCTCTAGTCGGAAGTGTTTTAAAAAGTCCAATTTTTGACTGTGGTCTTTGTTCTGAGATGTCGCTGTTTATTTAGCTGGAGCAGGTCTCGTGCAGGGGCTGGAGATAGTTTGTTTACAGAGCAAGAAGTGTCAGATAATACTTCCTCTCCAAAGCACCAGTTACTGCAAGTTTTGCATCCATTTTATACCCTTTTCTTTTTATTCTGTCACACATTTCCGCCCGTCCGGTATCTCTATTTGCATCAGTGATGACGTATTTAAACGTACACACACAACAAGCCACAGAGGGGCAGTAATGGAGGAACGAAGGCTCTGACCCCGACATCTGACAGCTGACATTTATCATTAGCTCGTCTGCCCAGGCAGGCCGGGTTGACCCAGTCAACCGCTCACACACCTCTACTCATCCATCAACATCACAGAGTTCAGTTCAAGTTTGACAGACTGGGATGTACCATGCCAGATCGCTCTCTCTCTCTCTCTCTCTCTTTCTCTCTATATCTCTTTTTTCTCTCCATCTACCTAGTGAGGGAGAATTGGAACTGAAATTGTGTTCAAGATGACTTTATTACCAAAAGATACTGTGTCACTTGAAAGCAAGATATAAAAGTCTGTTTAGTGTTTTTTTTTGGTTTGTTTTTTGTCTTACTCTGCTGGTAAGGGTGTAATTTAGAGACATTAAGAGGAATGATTAATTTTATTTTGTGCGTGATTTAACTTTTATTAACTGGTCGTCTTCTGTTATTACTTTTGTTGAAATTTTAATTATATGAATGTGTTTAGGATCACATACTCGTGAATTATGTATTTCCCAAGATGGTAAAAAAAAAAAAAAATCCTACGTGATTGTAGCTTTGTTGATTTGTATGCATCAGAGTGAACGTAAAAACAAGTAAGGATTACAAAACCAAGCAGGACTTAGACTTTTGTGTTATTGCAACATGCACGTATATTATTTTTTTTTCACAACAAAAGTGCTTCATTTTCCAAAACAAGTCAGTTTTTACAAGCCTTTTTAAAAAGCATTATTCAGGGTTGTCTCTACATTTACCAACAGGACAATATAGCACACACTCTACACACCTTTACAGCTTAAAGGGAAAAAAGAAGTACCTACTGGAATTGCTTTTCTACAGAACTGGCCTCCTCCCAACAGTGATAACCCAGGCTGTTTGCATATCTTAATACCACAAATGACTCCTAAAATTATTCATTATGAGGTGTCAGCAATGCCAGAAAGTTTTCTCAATGTTCCGAGGAAGAATTTTCAAATAATAAGAGAGAACTTAGCGACCCTGAAATATATTACTGGTTCAGTCTTTAGTGCATTTTCTTTTATTTCGTCTCTTTTAGATTTGTGGTTGTTCTTGATCTTGTAGCTGTTTTATAACATCTATTTCGGCGGTCAAACAATAACCACGATGCAGCTCTCATGTTAATATTTACTAGCATCTCCCATCGGTCGTAAGGTGGGAGTGTTGAGTTGCATCCAACCTTTCAGGCATGAAAATAAAGTCTTTGTTGCGAAGCAGCGACTTCATGTGAACATTTAAGCAAAATAGAATAGATTTTATTTTTTTCATCTGTCTCTGAGGAAAACCCTACATCTATTTTGCACTTGTCAATATCCAAAGAAACCTACATCGCAATGCAGATAGTCTCACAACTGGACACACTCAGGAGTGTTTCCAATTGCAAAATTATGCAAGAACCATACAGTTTAGGATCTGCAGATTTGTTTGTGCCATGGTGAGAAAGTTGAATGAAAATCCACAAACATCCATCATAGATGTTTACGTTTCTTTATTTTTTTTCTTCATAAAGACAAATACAACAACTAGAAAGGCCGAAAAAGTTAGTCGCAGTGAAAACTTGTTGGAGAATTACTGGTTATATTCACACATGGGCTTATTTTGAGATCTTTCTGACCCTTCTTTTGTGCGTGAAGTGCCACGTATGCGCCAGGAATTATCTGCTCCACTCACACAAGAGCTCGGAGGGACATTATTGTCAACAAATATGCTTATTTACATTCAGTCCCCCGAGGCGATGTACAGGAAATCTCAGTCCTTCATCGGGTATGTAAAAAAAACTGTGGCGGCTGCCATCTAGCAGCCAGCACAGGCCCATGAACGTCTAAACCTTTTAACTGCAGCCTTAAGTTAGAGAAATCCCCTGTTGTCATTGGAGATGACTCCACTTGGGTTTTCTTTTTTGTAAGATCTCTTTGACTTTTTTTCAAGTGCAGATTTAGCGGAATTAACTGGGACATTTCTGCGCTCCTGAACCAGGAAACTTGAACTCTGTGATTAATGGCTTTCTCCGTCTTTGTTTCCGTGCTGCATCTTCTCCCAGATGATCTCTAAGCCATAATATATTTTCCTTTTATAATACAGCTCCGGCCACATTTATTTAGCTCTGTTAAAGATGTATGAATTCATCTTTTGTTGCAGTTGCATAATCTGACTCTGACAATCCAACCTTTAGTTTGCATGCTATAAAATAATTGATTTGCCCCTTAAAAAATCAATATATGTAACTAAAGTATTTAATATTTATGCTTTACTTTGTAAATTTTTCAGAAACTTCTAACTTATAATTGGTCATTTTCTCTTTCGCTAGAGTATAAATCTATATCTCCTTGCCATTACCCACATTGACCAGATACTGAGTCGTACTTCTAAAAACAAGTTTGGTTTTAAAGCTGTCTCTCCACTCTTGCTTGCCTTACTGTGACTTTAACTAATATTTTATTGGCTTGACAAATTTGTGGTGCTTAATGTTATGTTTATTTTTTTTAACTTGCTGGATTTACTTTGATGTAAACCACCACTGTTTTTTTTTTGTTTTGTTTTTTTTTCTAAAAATATAATGCAAATTTACTGTCATACATTACAATTACCCAACTCAATATGGGCTTTTAAATTTCCAAGTCTTTTATTGGGGTTTTCTCACAAACACAAAATGAATGTCTACATTCACCACAGTCAGAACAGTTGAGGCAAATTTAACTGTGAAAATCGGACGGGTCAAACTACAGTAAATAAATAAGTAAATGGCAACCTATTGGTTGACCAACTAAATCCATCCTCGCCAGCCCACCACATGATGACCTATAGCCAGCAAAACAAAAGTTATACCATGCATTTTAGCAAGCAACTAATGAGCTGCGTCTGTGTTCACAAGGTGCCTCAGAAAGGGTTGCCAGGTTTTATCAAATTGTTCGATTCTATATTTCAAAACAGATTCTGTTTTTTCCAGACGGGTTGTAGTCGTTTTATCCTCCTCCAGTCACATTTTTATTATCGGCGCTTCCTTTATCTTCTGTATTAAATGAGGACTTGCTTTTTGTGCTATTTTGTGCTAGACAATAAAAAATGTAATATTATTGTCCTGTGGGTCATGATTTTAGGGTTTGAGATACTCCAATAAGAATAAACATAGAATCCGGCTTGATCACAACACCCACATTTGCAGACATTAAATTAAAAATATCAATTCAGAAAGCTTAAATCTTTGGACTTACTGCAGAACAATGAAGGTGGATTGCATTGTTATGCACACAAATGCACATTAGAAGTTGTGCATTTATCACAAATGATATTTATGGTTGTATGTTATGCAAGTAATATTCCTCTTTAAAAAATCAGCCTGTACGTAATTCTAATTTGTAGAAGGTAATGTCTTGCAGTGTTAGCAGGTATTGATATTCTCAAGGGCTTTTTCCTACGGACCACCAATTTATTTCTCTCATTTCCATGTGTGAATATGAACAGGAGGAGATCATAATATGAGATTAATAAAAATTTGTCTGATCAACTTTGGTTCATCTATCAGTGATGTGGGTCCATATGTAGTCTCTGATTCGCAAATATCGGGGGGAAAAAAACAGAAATTTAGATTTACAGAATATAAATTTCTGATAGTTGAAAAAAATGAAGCAAATAACCCTTGTATTTAAACTGCAGATCATCAACATATTCAGTACTCAACCACTCCGGAGGGAGGATATAGACTAAAGCATAAAATTTGTCTTAATTTTCTTCCATTTATGAATCATGTCGTTAATAATAGGGTTATTGTTATATAGCTACTTATTTACATCAGTGAGAGCCAATAAAATACCTACAGAATGAGAATAAATGTCTTCTTGCCATTACAAACCATCTTAAATTGGCTTTTAAAATGAAAATACATCCTTCTTTGTATGTATTTTCATTTTAAAAATACATAAAAATTTTTAAAATGTATCTAGTGACCTTTGATATCAATTAACTTTACTAATCATTCTACTTTTACAGAAGAAACATGCAAGTGCTGCCTCTTCTTGTTTCTGTGACGTTCTTTGTCCTCTCACCCCTGTTCATCTGCCTAAACATTAAAACAGCCTGAAATTAATCAAGTTGTCTTTGTCACGGCGCTTTCAGTCTCGTCGCTGATGGATATCATGTTGGCTTTGTTAACCGTAGCAGACAAATTACAGGGAGCTCATCACCCTTGCAGGCCTTGTTTGGCATTCCAGCTCCGCCATGTTTTGAAATGTATTAATGGAGGACATGCAGGCGTGAGACATTACCTGCAGGTTCAGTCAGGAGCTGCTGTCAAAACCAGAACGGGCCTGTGAGGCGAAGCCCTGTCATCACGGCACTCCTCTCACACCTTCAAACCGCAGGGCGAGCTGCAATTTTCTGCCTTGGCTCTCAATGAACCAAAAAATGCACTATGTTTGTAAAACAATTAGGAATATTGGGGTGTATATGAATCATAAGCTCAACGTGTTTCTTTGTAATTTTCTTTCATTCGTTGTTTGTTTTAAGAAGAAATAAACAGCCAGACACACAATTTACCGCTTGCCGTACTTCTTTTCCTTGGAGTAATCAATAAAACTATCGATGTGAGTAGCACGCAAGCTGTCTTCGTTGACTGAAGCGAACTTGTGCAATGACAGGTCTTTGCTTCTTTTATGTATTAAGCACGTTTACCCGGGCGAGTCTCTCTTCCAGTGGCAGTGACCTCCTCCCCGTGCCTGCTGGGAATTACAGTCATTGAGTGAGTGTCTCAGCATGATGGATGACACCTGCACCCGTTGAGCAATCGCTCTCTGGTGTTGTATTGTTTTTCTTTCTCACTTTTGCGTGGGAGTGAATGGTGTGCATTCCCCGAGCCAAAACCAACCCAGATAATCATCTCATCTGCGTGATGCATGATCTTTGCTCCGTGGACGACAAATTATCAGGAAACGTGGAATGTCTTGCCAGTACGGCAGCGGTGATACTCATGCTACTCGTTGGCTCAGGTCTCTTGACACCTGTGCACTGTGTGCAAATTACTAGCAAGGCATTCATTCTTCTATAAAAATTATATTCTTATGCAAAGCCAAACCCCAATTTCTGCAGTAGGTTTGGGTATAATTTCATGTTGTAACAATAAATAAATAAATCAAACTAGCATATTTATCTCCTTGCAGCTTTATTGGCTCTACCGCAGATTTGAGACCAAAGCATATAAATTTTGTCCCGATTCAACCACAGACCTCAGTGTGTTGGAAAAGGAGGATAAATGGTTTGCAATATGTTTTGCAAGTGAAAAAATCAGAACGGTTTCGTCAACAATTTGTACTCCGCTACCCTCATTTAAAATCTTGTGCAACCAATACTCTCAAAAGGCGTCATTACACACTGGATGCATCTGGGATTAAATTTAGTATTAATTTAAAGTAGATTTATGTCAGGTTGGAAAAGAATATACTACACTTTAAACATGATATGTCTAACACACAATGTCCACTTGGAAGCACGCTGGTCACCATGGTGTGGGTGGATAACAATGCTGGAAGAGAACCTATGGTTGCAAAAGATTTAAGCTAGATGCATAACCCTAAACATACAGCCAGATTGGAATAGTTTCAATCAAAGCGTTGCCATGTGTTATAATGGCCCAGTCTTGATGCAATTTTGCAAACCAAGTCAAAACTTGAAAATTGCTGTTCACAGACATCCTCCATCAGACCTGACCTTGGGATTGAGCTGCTCTGCGAATAAGATATACAAAAATGTGTTCTCTAGCCATGAAAAGTTTGGAACCATTCACCAAAGTCCCTCCTGCCCGTACCTGCAGTGAAAAATGTATTTAATTGTCAGCTAATGTGTTGCAATATTGCACTAAATACTGTTTTGAATAGAGACGTTGTTGACTTTAAAGTTACAAGAATCAGAAGTTCACATATTGTTTTTATTATTCAGTCTGATAGATGAGTCCCTGCAGTAAATCCCTACACATGGAAACGGATTAAAGTACCATAAATTAAGTGTCAGAAGTACAAATGAGAATAACACTAGTGATTATACTTATTGGTTTAATCCACTATGTTCCTTAAAATGCTTAGTAGTATTATCACAATTATATGGTTTTCTTATTTGACAAAGTCGTAACGCAGGTCACACTTTTCAGATTTGTATTTATAATAGATTTTAAACCCTGTGTATTGTATCTTCCATTTCCTTATTATGAGCTATTTTTTCTTGGTTTTCCACATAAAATCTGAATACAGTAAAGTTTGTGGTTTTAACATTGCAAAAAGTTGGGAAAAATGTAAAGGCACTGTCTAAATATAGTTATGCATGATCTCTTTTCTCCAGATATCTCTTTGGTATTCACATGTTTACATCTTCGAGAATGTGACTCTGCGAGGCGATGGAAGACAAGCACTTCCTTGTAATCCAGAGACAAAAGACTCCCAAAATGACAAAACATCCCCATATGTCGCTCGCTGATGCAAAGCGAAGCCATAAATGTCAACCAGATGGGCACGTTGCTGAAAATATTAGGGTGCTTGCAAGACGACGAATGAGAGCGACTTGGTGGCATCGTCTTTTGAACCAGGCCCATCAGCCTTCTCAGTTACTGGATTGTAGAGAGGGTATAGAGGCGAGTGAAGTGTGTGGGTTCACTACCACTGAGCTCTATGATTAAACAGTAGCATGTGCTGACAGCTGGAATAGAAGGGCAGTGATCCTCTAGGTCACTGTGGAGGGTATAAGCTGCCTTTCAGCGGTCCTGTGGATATCGCATACTTAGCAGAGTCTTTCACATTTTATCACATTGTAATCACAAACTTTAGTGTTTCAAATTTTTGCTCAGTGGGATGTTAAAATCTTGGGACGTTGCTTTAAATTCCCAAATGTTGCTTTAATGTCTTAAAAACTTTCTAGCTGACATGGTCTGCTGTTCGTTCTCCATTGCTCTCTAACAAACCTTTGAGGCGTTCACATTTATAAGAAGAAGAAATTACACACAAGTGACTTGGTATTGGATGCACTGGATTAAATTTAGACTTATCCAAGAAGTTTGAATACAATGCGTGCTATATTTTGTAGATTTTAAGTAGCTAAAAAGCTACTTTTTGTTTATTACCTTATACAATTAAATTCAAAAATGCATTTGAAATTTGTGGCTGTAGTAAGATGAAATATGAAAAAGTTCACTGAGTTTAAAGCACTGATGTATTCTCAATCTGTTTTGATTGCAGTTTGCAGGTTTATCAATGTTACCATTTATCAAAAAAATCATAAAAAAGCTGGGATAGAAAAAGGTTCCTCTTTCTATATCATCATCAATAACTTGCTTTAGGAAAATACCCATGGTGAATAAACTTCTCTTTTTGGCTAGCTAGGGTTTTTTCATGTTTGTTTTCATGACTTGACAGGACAGTGTGGCATTGTTTTTTTACTTTCATTTTGAAGGGGCAGAGGAGGAAACATCTCACAGTTACAGTTAATGGCCTGAAAATGTTGTGCCAGCTGTTCCAAAAGAGGTTAGAGTAGGGCTAAACCTTCTGCCGTTTCAAATATTTCTCCAAACCTGAACAGGCTGTCATCTCATCTGCCATCAGCTGCTCTTAAAGTTTCTGGTCTGCAAGCATGTCACAAAGTCACTTACGTAGACGCAAAAAGGGTTTGCATTTCTGCTTGTCACCACTTGATCTTTCTACAACTACCAAAGAGCACACTCTACTTTAGGTCACTGTTTCATAAGGATAAATGAATGAGTAAAAGTTAAATGTTTGTATTGCAACATGTGTGATTGATGGCATCAAACCTATCTTTTGTGATTTGTAACTGCCCCTGTCGCTCGGTCAGGGATGGTTCTTATCTGTGCTATGTGACAGATTCACTGAAGCTGTTAACGGTGAAGTTTTAAAAGAAAGCATTTGATCTGTTTTACCGCTACTGCGGAAGCTGTTTTTTTTTTTTTTTTTTATTCAAACTGTGCTTCCCCATTAGATGAACCCGAGCATGTTCGGTCACCTCCCCGCGTCTTTGTGTTTGCACAAACCGATGGAGCAGGCCAACAGGTTTAGTTTCGTCATGTAATCGGATTACTTGCTGAAAGATTTGACGCACCTTTTCCCTTTCGCAGGGCTATTTATAGTGAGGACAGAAAATGATTGCTCCAATACGGTCTTGCATTTACCTTTTCAGCATGCTGTCATTAGCAACCACAGTCCGGACGAGTGATTGAATTTTGTTCGACTCTTTGCCCCATGCTGCCCCGGTTCATTAGTTCTCGGTTTTCCCATTCATACTTTAAGTAGCAACTTTAGACAAAGTCATTTTTTTTCTGTGGTATTTTGCTTGATAATTACTTCCCTAGAAAACCCCCAGAAGACATACTCTTTTATAGACAATGTGTTTAATTGGGCAAATTAGAAAGAGCCCGTATTGCGCAGCAGCTGTGTACACACACATTCCCCTGTGGAATCTGCAAGGAAAGCCCTCAGAGCAGCGGAGTAGCAATGCAGAGAGAATCAGGAGTTAAAAGTAGCTTGATTGAGTCAGAGGGCCTCTGTGCCAGAGCAGTGGCTTTTTCAACACAGATGCACATAGTTACGATTTGTGTGAAACCTCAGTCTCCAAATGATCACCCAGCTGCATCAATTCTCCAACTTCTGGCAGATTGGCTGACATATCCAGTTTTCATGCATGGTATCGTTAGTGTCATTAAATTGTAGCAAATTTCAGTCCCTTGAAGAAATTTTAGACAGCTTGTTCACAACTGAGTTGTGGCTGAGCAAAAGAAGACTCTACATTCACGACATGGACTCTAATATGTCAATATCCTTTTTGCTTGATTTGTACTTTCAAATTGGAAAAATAGTTCACTTGAGCAAAGCTCCAATTTAGGTGGATTACATTATTTTAGAGTTGGTTCTAATGTTTGACAGGGTAACGTTTTGGGAAATGCCTGACGGTAAATTCACCCTAGGAAAGTTCTTCAATCCGCTTGTTGCGTCCAGACCAAAAATCAGACTATTTTTATCGTTTGATGAGGTTTGCTTTGACAGTATACATTTTGCAAGTGAGCTGTGCCTTGTGAACAACGATCATTGCTACCACTGGAAAATAATTACAGAGGCAGGACAGGGCACTAAACGACAACAACCACAGATGTCCTGTCTACAGTTGTGACGTTATTAAAACTGCAAAGCCATTTTAAATGACAAGAGCAGCTCATTCAATGCAGTTTTTATTTTTTTATTTTTTGGTAAACAGGCTGGACACAAAATTCGTGTTTTTTCTACCAGTTGGCTTATGTGTGCGTCTGCCCAAATATTGAGAAGGCACAGTAACCGTGCAGTAGTAGCTTTAGCAACACTGAAGGTCCAATTTTTAACATGATGGTCAGCAGTGGTGGCTTGAGAAGTTCAAAAAAGGTAGATATTTTCTGCAGTTGGTTCAGATTGAGGTAGGTTTTATATTCACATTGGAAGTGAACAGCACCAGAGTTCTTTTGGAAGTGGAGTGTGACCAACTCAAAAAGTGAGTCTTGGTCTGGTTTTTTTGTCCATGCCATGGTTCACTTGAGCGCATTAGCCCCTGCATATAAAGTACAGACTAACAGAGAAACTAGCTCTGGAAAAAAAATTAGTTTGAGATTTTGTTCTTTAACATAGCATCTCCAGTTGTTGTAGATTTGCCAGCTGGACATCCAAAATCTGAACTTCCTGTTCCACCACAATCCACTGTATTGGATTGAGATCTGGTGACTTGAAGCGAAGTCCATTGGTGCACAGTGAACCCACTGCCACGTTCAAGAAACCAATTTAAGTTTATAACAGCTTTGTGACATGATTCATTATCTTGCTGAAAGTAGCTGTGACGGGGTTCTATTATGACTTGGTCAAACATAAATGACTGGCCAAGGCCGGCGATCACTTTAGTGAATTTTATTAAGCTTTTCTTCAGGTGGACAAATCACAGAGGTGCAGTACATGTACAAGGACGTCCAAGGCAGGTTTAAAAAACAGACAAACAGCAGTACCTTAAATGCAAGCGTCTATCACCTTCAATGTGCCTTCTCTGGAGTCTAGCCACAGCCTGCCTCCCTGTGGAGCAGAGCCCTGCTTTTAGAGCTCCGCCCACGAAAATAAAATAATAAAAAAAACTAAGCAATTACTTCTAACTCAAATTAACTTTTAAAGTATACAAAATAATAATAATTAATAATAAAAGAAAATATAAATAAATAAACTTGCAATCAAACATACAATACTCAATTTAATAGAAAACACTCTGCACGTTCTGATGACATCACTACGTCATCGCGTGACTCCCTCCAGCGCTACAATCCGGAAACAACCTTACTTGAAAACAAAACCGGGAAAATGTTTGAAGCTGAAAGCAGATTAGGATGGATACATTAACCGGAGCAGGAACGCCGCGTGTGCACCCACGACGAACCGCGTCGGTTTAAGCTGCAACAAAAAGTTAGTTAGCGATTGTGTATGTGTGCGCGGGCGAGCTCGCGTGCTGACAGGGACTCTATAATTAAGTCCCGGCTCCTCCGTCACAGTAGCCATTGAAAGACGAGAACGCTATGATCATAAAGGATGGAAAATGGTCAGCAATAGTGATGAAATGCTGGTTAATACTTGGCAGGTGTATCCATGTTTGAGGCAAATTTTGACTGTACCATCTGAATGTTGAACTTTGGCCCAAGACTCCTCATTATCGCTACCAGAAGTGGTGCCTGAAGTGGTTTTCTGCTGCGGTAGCCCATCTGCATCAAAATTTGATGTTTTGTGCATTCAGGAATGGTACTCCACAAAACCTTGGTGGTTACTTGAGCTATTGCAACCTTCTTATCCTCTTCAACCAGTCAGGCATTTTTCTTCACAACCTTCTCTGTAAACCTGAGAGATGGCTGTGTGTGAACATCCCAGTGCTTTGCTTAGTTCTAGTTGGACCTTAGTTAGAATTTCGTGCTTTGTTTTTGAGATCCATCTTGGCCTCTTGACTAAACACCCCAGGTAGATTTGATATAAAACAACTCTATCCAAGGTCTGTTGTTTTGTATATGATGCTGTGACCTGGCTTCTCACCGTGTTAGAGGACATGTCATCACAAACTCTTTGAAATACCTTGGCATTTCAACAAAAATGTGTTGGACTATTCAAACGTCCCTCTCTCATTTCTGTGAAATGTCACAGCAGAAGACTGAAAGGGCCAATATGGCCAGGTCAAAGTCGAACAGTCAACACATCAAGTGGTTGAGCGTTGTTCGTTTTTACACACACTCTCCCCCAGACATTTACAGGAGCTCTGTGGCGAGCTGCTTTAAGACCCCTCCCACAGCAGTATACATCATAGTGTTTTGTCATATATTTGCGAACCTTTGTAGGTCAGTCTGGAAGAGTCGTACAGAGTTACGTACTTCTGTCATGCAACTGCGACAATGAAAGCCAATATTGGCACATTGGCCCGACCTCTTGCTGGATGTATTTTCCAGGCACAGCGTGCCATTTCACAGCATAATCAAGTAACAATGGTGCCTTCAGTTGTTATGAAAATGCAGTATATAACATAAACAACTTAAAAGAAATTAGATTTTGCATCCTAGCCGTATCTGTACAATTGCTCTTAGGAGCTCAGGAGACATGCAGTACCACTAGATGCTTATTAATTGCTGCTGCCACTAGTCTGGTGGAGCTGTGTGGGGGACGGGTGTCCTGTGGAGTGGGAGCTCTGCTCAGGACTGAAACTCAAAGGCTGTGTTTGGGTAAGGTTAAGGTTAAAAAAAAAGTTGATTTTGCATAATATCCCCCACCTTTATGTACAGTCCTTTTGGCAAACGGAGGCAGCCCAAAGTTTAACAGCATGATACCAATAATTGGGCCACTGGTGAGTTTGTAAAACTAATTATTCCTTAACATCTCAGAAATGGAAATCCCATCTTTCAGATACAGATTACAAGACAGTGATGACCATAACATCTGCTGTGATTAAATTATGTCAAAGCTTTAACCCCCTGCAGAACTTCAATTCAATAACTACAGTTTTAAAACTGAAAGCTTGTGACGTCTGTTTTTCTTTTTTAGGTCTGGTGGAGATCTGCTTGATGCATCCACTTGACGTTGTGAAGACGAGGTGAGCGTAAATTATGAAAATCATAATCTACTTGTTTGTTTTCTTGAGATGGACGAAACTAATATAGCTGGAATCTGATTAATAAATTTTGGTGATGGGATTCTTTTTTTTTGCGGCCAACAGTATACGGGGTGTTAAATCTTAAGATTAGTAGGCCCCCTTGGATCTGGGCTCATTCCCCACAAAAGTAGGTGCCAATGTTGTAACTTTCTCACACATTTAGTTGCAAATTAAATGCACCGTTTCACTGTTCAAACCTCACAAAATGTGCAAATATGCCGCTCTAAATTTATGTCCTATATTTGTCTTATTATGTAACCAAAAAGCACAATATATAATTTCTTCTTTTCTGCAGTTCTTGCCAAATCAATCAGTTCCCAATGAAAGCAGCCTATGTTTTCATCGGCTGCTTTTCCGTTACCATCCTAAGAACAGCAGCGGCGTTGAGCTGTAGCGTTTCCTGGAGCCTAACACCACAGTGTCTCAGTCAGTCATAAACAGATCGTGGGCTACTACTAAAGCTTTATAGTCTTTCACAGGACCAGCCAAGACCTCTGCCTTCACCCCCCTTCCTCCCACTCACTCCTCGTCTGTAAATTGTACCACTTTTTCTGTCATTTACGGCAGCACTTTCTTGGTAAATAAATTGCCCGGCGTGCCTTTTAAAAAACTGAGACGCTTTCACTTTGAAGGCCGTGCCACCAATAGAACGCGGAGAGCAAGAAGTGGGGATGAAAGCCAAGGGTGAGCGGTGCTGTATTGGTCGATATTTGATACTTTGAAGGCACACGCTGTGATTTATGGTCACGTGTGGAAACTGCGGGCTTTATTACAGGTAAGTCTTGAGCTCTGGCTGTCCGTCCTCACATGAGGTCAGGGTTAAAAGTGCGCTCGCTATTTTCTTTGTAACGCTCTTCCCTCAGAAGTGATAAAAGTCGCTTTAAAGCGGACATGTTTATCTGTTTGTGTTCCGTTTGTGTCACCACGTGTTTATGCTGATAAGACTTTTGTTTGCAGTGGGCCTGGGTAAATTGATTCCTTTTGGTCTTGGCTTACATTTTTTGAGTTTTTAAATGTAATTGTTTCCATATATGCATACAGAAGACACAATAATCTGTCTGCGGTTCCAAATAACGCAGAAAGAAATATTTCTGCCTAATCGGCCGGACGTTTTCTACATTAAGGAATGCAAGCAGAAGGAAGTTGTGCGAAAACACTTTCATGTTCGCACTCTTAATATCTACAGATGAATTCATAAAGCAAGCATACACACCCGCTAATTGGGACACTTGGGGAGCTGAAATCTATTAGCAGGAACCTTGGAGCCGAGAGTCAGACACACCTCGGCTGGGTTTCTCTCCCTGGATCACGTGTGTGTGTGTTTCTCTCTCAGGCATGGCTCTTATTAGGAACTGCTTTAATGTCCAACAGTCCAAATTGAACAGCAACTGGAGTGAATTTACTTTTTTTTTTCCACAACCAAAAAAAAAAAAAAAAAATCAAAGGGTTTTTTTCCCCTTTGCCTTTTGATTTTCAGGAAGGTAATCTCAAGTAAATGTGTACCTGTTTGCCTTCCTACTAGGGTTTATCCATCTCTCCTACATTTGAAAGGATTAGGAGAGTGCGAATTAGCAGAAGTTAGCAATGAATAGCTCAGTCCTGCTGTTTTATATTAAAAACTGCAAAGACAAATTGGCCACCTTGGAAAACCCCTACCAAATTTGGAGCTATTTTTAAATCACATTCATGATGAGAAACACACTGACAGAAAAATACTTTGTAGTTGCATAACAATCTTTAGAGCTAACTCAGCTGCAAATCGCATGAGATCCGACACAAAAAAACTAACAACTTTTTCACGTGTCGTGTTGCCTTTTTACTAATCTGCACTCTGACTCTGACCAGTTAACCTCTGTTATTCACTTTTCCTAACAAGTACATGTTTCTTGCATCTGAGCAACTCCATGTTCAATCAGTTGGATTTACAACCTCCTTCCTTGTCGAGAGAGACCCAGGCAAGTATTTCTGACTAAAGCAGTAGAACAAATTCCTTCGAACTACTGAGTGGCTCTGTGGATAACTCATATTTTACCTAACATTTCTTGTACTGAAAAATCTGTTGGTGCTTTTTTGAACTATTTGACTTTGGCTCATGGTTGCGACTAACGTTTAATAATCAGTTGATTACATTTTCAAATAAGCTAAACAACTAATCCCTCTCAAAAACTGACAATATATTTCATTTTATTTAGCTATGTTTGATTTAATTATTTTGCAACAAAGGGTAATATGGTTTTTGATTTTACAAAATAAAAAGTTGATAGTGATCTGTACTTTAGGTTTTGAATTCTAAGAATAAGGTGAGAAATAACACTACCAGACTAAATACAGCACATTTTGCATCGTTTATGTACTTCCGGATTAAAAAAAATACTACATATTTAGGATTCAAATATTTAATTAAAAATGGACAACAATAGACGTTATATCTGTTTCTTCTCTTTAAATTCTAATAATGAAGATAGTAACATTTCCATGTCAGTTACACATTTGATAACTGTATGTATTGGTTATTATCTGTCTGGTTTAAACGTAATTAATTTCGTTATTAGCAGTATCTTTGCAGTATTTCTTCAAACATTTATTTTCTCCAAAATGTAGCAGACAGAAAAACAACCCCCCTCTGAGTTCATAGAGCAATCAGCAGGTTACGAAAACTTTGTGACTTTGTCTTTTCTGTTAGCTCACGAGTCGCCCCTCAGGTTTCAGCTCTTCAGTTGCTCATCATGCAATGCTTGAATAACCAGATTCATTTTAAAGTGACGTAGATGACATAGCCGCCATGTTTGTTTTGAGCCTGTTGGTCAGACAAAGTTGACTAATGACTTTTGTTCAACTCTGCAGACATAAGCACGGCCCACAGTAACAGCGTTTTATCTACACCCAAAAATGGGCTAAAAAATATTTTGTAATGTTTGCTATTAAATAAAAATATCAAGAGAGCATTTTAGTTTTCTCTTGAACTTTTTCACATTTTTCCTTGTTACAGTCATATTAACGGGCCAAAAATTTTAAGTGGGATTTTATTTGAAAGTCCAATGCAGAAAGGGGCGTTATTGGAAAGGAAAATGGCAAATATTTTTTGAGTTTTTCTAAAGCAAGATCTGAAGTGTGGTATGGATGTGTATAGAGCCCCCTTTACTCTCAATATAAATTCAGCTGTTCTGAAGGCCTCGGTGGTTCGTTAGAAAACATGAGTGAACAAATGGCATCACAAAGAGCAAGAAACCATGGTTACCATCAGGGTAGTTGCATTGCATAGATTTTCCAGATTGAATTTACAACAATGTTTTGTAATACTGTCATGTATAGAATCCAAATATGGAAGCGAAATCTGACATTAAAACTAGACGATCATCATGCCGACATGTAAGTACAGCATAGTTCACACGATGTAAACAGTTAATTACCCCTCACCCCGTGTTCATATGTGAAGGTAGGGGTGAGGATGGGGGGGGCGCTGGAAAGGCCTTCGTCGGAGACGGTGAGACCAGAGTTACAGCTTTTCATTAACCTGGAAACCACCTAGTTACATGGTTCATGGGCTGGTCTCAGCTCACTTGGAGGTAACAAAGGGTGTCGGGCGGCTTTTTCTGTAGGGGGCTGTGTGCTCGAGGCACCCCATCTGACTCTGATCAGGGTCCACTTCTCATTAGAGAGTTGCTTCGAGTCTGGATTTCCCTTCATGTCGAGATCCTGTTACATGGGGCTCCGCCCTCAACATAACTTGCATGCGCGAACCGTATGTACCAATCTAGAAGCAGCTACTCACCAATCTCCTTTTGCTTCCTTCTGTAGCAGAAGGGCCACGCCTTTCTCATGTTTTGGAGTCTGTGTGAATGTTTTGCAGCGTAATCTAATTTGTGTAGGAAAGATCCCAAAAGTGTATCTGTTGTAGTAAGTCTTGAACAAGCCACTCCTTCCGCCCCTCTCCCTTTCGTTCTCACTGCCCCCCCCTTTTTTTTTTTTATTTCTCTTTTCCTGGTTCCCAACGGCTTCAACTCCTCCCCCATATGAACTATGTCTTTCTGTGGTATGAGATTTTCAACAAGTACCTCTGTTAACCTGTTGTTGAATCAGCTACTCTGCTTTTTTTGTGAACAGGAACCATATTACATAACTACCTCATAAATAACATGTAGAATCCATTGTTTGGTTTGCTGTGGTTTCCTTGTGAATTTGTAAGGGGTTTTTTTTTTTTTTTTTGGAACAATTATGTAATGTTTTGTTTGAAACCCCCGGTTTGAAAAAAGAAAAAAAAAAGTGCGTACATTTAAAGGAGTCTGTACTGAATTGTGCAATTCTGTAAATTGTGTTGTATGACATGGCTGTCATTGCTAACCACTAAGCCTGCTAGTAGCTTGTTTCAAGTCTGATTAGAAAAACCTGGTCTTTGCTTGTTGTAGCGTTTTGGGACAACACTATACAGGAGGATATGAGTCTCTTGAGAGGCTTGAAAGTGATTTTTGATGAGAGCTTCTACTGATGACAACCAGTCGCTATCTGTACAACCCCGACGATATCTGCAAGTCTTCACCTCCGCCTTCCTTTGCCCTTTTTACCCCCAACTGCTTGGTGAACCCCTATGCACTTAAAGAGGAATCCCTTACACCACCCTCAAACAGCAGGGCACAAAGCAGCAACAGCCCTGATAGCTGATCTTTCCTTGTAAAGGAGCAGGCAGGTCAGCGGTAGTCAAACTGGCTCCTAATCCCCCCCTTCTACCCCCTCGGCAATGTGAGACTCCAGGGCAAGACTTTACTCGCAGTGTTAAGACAAACACATGCCACATGCATCCAGGATAAACCGATGAACTCAGTCCATGTACGAGAATCAGCAAGTCCAGAATTCAGGACATGAGAGAAAAAGAGAGAGAGAGGAAATAGTTTGTGAGTAGTGCACGTAGCATATTCAATAGGATTAAATATGATCCATTTACTTTCTAGTAGTATTCTTTCCACTTTCCCTAGCCTTTTATTTGCTGAAAAGTAGGCCATGTAAATCATCCAAGTAGGTTTCGGAAAAAAAGGTAGCTAGCCTTCCTGACAAAGCAACCTAGTGACTTATGTAGAATTAAACATAAAACCTCCTCGGCCTCTTCTCATAATGTGGAAAGCCATATTCAGTAAATATAAAAATGTAAGTTAAAACGTCAGTCTGTGGTATTTAGACATGCATCAACCAATCTGGGGCTTTTAAGGTGACTTGGTCTTAAAGCTGAGTTGGGTCAGGACCGAAACATCATCTTTGGAGATCTTGGCCTACATGTAAAATGGCTATGGGTAGCGGAAAATTGACACAGTACGTACCAAAACATCATGCTGTATGGATGGTTTACTTTAGCAGCAACAGGGTTTGCGTTAATAGAAAGCTAAATATGGGCCACTACTGGAAGAAAACCTGGTTCATACCTGGTATATACAGGGTCAGAGGTTCAGTTCTCAGCAGGACAAGTCTGAAAAACCTTAAAAGTGATGTTCAGATGCTCTCTATCTAGACTGCCTGAGCATAAGCTGTTTTACAAAGAATTTCCAAAAAAAAAAAAAAGCAAGTTGTTGCAGCTGTCAATGCAACAAATTATTTATCAAGGTATTTACTGTACTTAGGAGGGGAGTCCAACTGCATGCCACAATTTTCAACTGGTTTTTGGAAGAGATTTTACGCTAATTTGTATCGGTCCAACCCAATAAAAATCCCCCGGACTTTGTAGCTCTGATGTGACAGAATGTGAAAATACCTCAAGGGGTGTGAATATTTTTGCAGGGCAACATATAAATGCACACTTGTTACCAGCCTCTGTCAGGTTTCCTGTGACTAAGCCATTCCATCACTTGCCACAGCTTCAACATCACCTGAACCATTAAAACTTGTTCCCACTTCAAGGTGTCTTATTAAAGCTGGTAGCCTGTTGGGTATTTTCCCAAACAGTCCTTGGCAGCGAAGCCGAGGTATGGCATATTACTGCATTTCAAGAGCAAACACTCTGATGTAATTTTGGAGTACCATTTTATTTTCTTTTTTCTTTTTTTGGAGGAACTTTGAGAAGAGATACTGCAAAATGACCAATAAGCAATGCAGAAAGCCTCAAGGCCTTTTAGTGGGGCCTAGCTCTTTATGCACCAAGCAGATATTTTAATCTGTAAAAATTAAACAGAAAACTGGAGATTGAATGTTACCAAAGTAAGTTTAGCGAGATATACTTTGGGCGAATTTGAAAACAAAAAACATACATGCTAAATTTTGTTCTCATTAAAGGGACTCGTCGAGGACACCATGTAACTACATCATCCATTTTTCCTCACGTTTTATTGTTATCTCATAAAGGCAAATGCCAAAAAAATAAACTTTAAGTCTCAAACACATAACTTTTAATGTGGTGACAGATGTTGCTGTAGTTACTCACAGATGTTGGGCATTCAACTAACACCCGCAAATGGTTTCCTATAGAGATAGAAAACTCAGTTACAGAGATTTACATAAAGCGCAGATGTGCATGTTAGAGCGATTACCTGTTATCATTATCATGGAGGGCCTTCACATTCCAGTATACTAATTACAGAGTCCAAGTTTTGGATTTCTCCGAACACTGGTGCAGAAAGAACCACAGTGTTGGCCCCCTGCTGCCTAAACTTAAAATATGCTCCAGTGCCATCATATCTAGAAACATTCACAGAAGGCAGGGACATGTCACTGCCTGCTAAGCCAATGCTTGGACTGCTTCACTGCCAAGCTGGAATTGCACCGCAGTTGTCAAGCGATTTCCAGTGGCACAACCTTTTGCTCAGAGGGCCCATCTGTTGGTTTGTTAATTAAACAAGCCTCGTTTTAAATATAGCACCATTAGCTGGGTTTGGGTCACTTCTCCCTATGTGGGTGCTTTTGTAAAGATCTGTGCATAAGGTAATAGAGTGACAACATTCTACACACATGAAAGAAATCCAGCCTTATCGTGCAAGTAACTGAAAAGAATAACAATGCCAATGTACCCTGCCCGCAGCACATCTTCCAACAAAAACTCGCCAATTTTGCCATGTTCAAGGCCCATTGTGTGCCTTTTAAGCTTGTTTAAAAACCCTTGCGTGGTTGCAGCTTACAAAGGACTGCATCTCCATCTGGATCTGTAATTCTTTTGCCAAAGTGAGAACAGAGACTGAAGGTTTTTATTTGTTTTGTTTTGTTTTGTTTTGTTTTATAGGATATTCATGCAAAAAAGAAGCCTAAGATTCATACAACTTGGTAGCGATATAAAACAGTCAGGGGAAAAAAGACATATGTGCAGTTCCTTACTAAAGTAATCACACCTCTTGAAATTATTTTATGTTAAAACCACAAACACTATTTTTTTATTTTATTTATTTTTTGTTTAATGTGATAAACCAATACATTGTAACACATAATTGTGAACTGAAATATTATTTTTATTCCGATTCAGGTTTTCTTTATTCAGATACCCCTAAATAAAATTGGGTACAACCAATTTCTTTAAGAAGTCTTCCACTTTGTAGGCAGAGTCCAAACGTACATAATTTAATCTTGGCATAAATCTAGCTGTTCTGTGAAGAGCCGCGTTAGAGAATATTAGTGAACAAAGAGAATCATTAAGAAGGAGGAGGACAGGTTTTGAGCATCTCATTGAGCCCTTATTTAATTTAAACATTAGACAACCATAACACAACTGCAAAGGCCTATCCAGACCAAGATGAACAATTGCTGAGTTGGGAGAAACAACTATTTTAAGTCAAGCCTCTATGAAACAATTGTAAGCCATTATTGAAAGAAAACCAGTACGAAGTTCAGTTTGCAGTCTGCTACAAACCATGTAGTGGACACAGAAGATGTTAGGAAGGACACTGAAATATAACTTTCTGGTCTACATGGTAAATGATGTGCAAAGAATACTAGACTTTGTACATCACCATGAGCGCATCTCCATGTTGTAACACTACATGATTCTGGTGGTATCAACATCATGTAGTGAGAATACCTCTCTGATGGAAGAGTGTGAGTTGATGGGGAAGGTTGACGGAGGTAATTACAGCGTAAGCCACATACTCATTTTTTAAAAGACATCCACACCATCCCTGTTGAATCGGCTCAAAGAAGCAAGCTCTGGCCCATGTGATCATGTAGGTCTTAATCCACTTCAAGAGAACCAAATGCAGGAAGCAGAGTGCAGTACAGGACACTTTGGTTAAACACAACCTAAACAAAACACACTTGCCAAGAGAAATTCCCCATGGTCACACATGGAGGGAGGACATGTTGAAAGCTTCCAATGGAAATATGAAAGTATATCACAGCAAGTCCTCACAAGAACAACAAAAAAGGCAGAGCAAATTAAAAGAATTGAAACACTTATTATTTTCCCTTGAAAAAACAAGGAAGAATAATTGTAGGCAGCGACTTAAAGTCTGTGCAGTACTTATATGCTAGCTGTTCCACATATTTTATTATTGCCTTTATTGTTGGATTGAAGCATAGCCAAGAAAACCTTGCATGTTAAGCAAACTGCGCTTGCTGGTGTTAGAAGAAGAAATAGAACCAAGGACTAGATGACAAGACTGGAGTTAGGTGTTCATACTTTTTAGGACTGGTAAAAAAAAAAAAAAAAAAAAAGAAGAAACTTTAGTATTCTTTCCTGGCAACATTTAAACATTAAAAGGCAGTGGGCCTACAATGGTTCCTTGGGGAACCATGCAATATAGAGGAAATAAAGAAGAAATACATTACCCTAATTGACCAGTTTTATAGTTTGTTTGTTGTTTTTTACTAACCATAGCAAAATAAAATCACCAATTAACAAAGACGAAACTAAGCTATATATATATATATAAAAAAAAAAAACTAACTAATCTACGAAGATGGCATCTGGAAAGTTATTAAACCACATAGAATATAGTTTGTAAAGTGATATTATCCTTCACATCAACAAACCTGCATTTAAAAGCCTTTCTAATTCCTGTTTAATGGAAACATGCATGCTAGTTGCCTTCTTTTCGGACTGCACAGTGGTGGCCTGCTGTCATGTGAGCCTCCAGAGTCCTGCAAGCATTTCCTCACATCAAAGTGGCAGCTACTGTGTCGTTCTTTACCATCAGCAGCAGCAACTGCAATTGACCTAATCTTATCGCTGTTACTCTAACTAGCCTAATTACATCAAAAGTTACCTCATTAACTGCTCTTTTTTCCTAATAGAAAGTCAGTGAGTTTAGAAGCAAAGCATTTAATGTAACTTTTAGTGTGTTTCTTTCATTTTAAATAAAATGAACGTTTTTGGTCATTGTGACCAAATTGTATTTGATGGAATTAAGTAGAGGTGAAATCTGTGAATTTATTGTTCCCGATGTCCTTTTATGCCAACAAGTTGAACATGTGGCTAAAATCACTCGCTCATCCACTTACCTGGCACCCACTTTGACCATTTGCATAAATCAGCTCTAACATATTGTAGAGTTGTCTGTTAGTCAACGACTTTTAATGTCTAAAACATCTAGGTCTCCCTGTACAGTTTTATGCTGGTCCTTTCCTGCTTGACTCCAATAACACAGCCTGATCGCAAGTCACTGGGGTCATAGTATATAAGCAAACATCTGGAGGAACAAACTAGTCCCAACATGGTCATATAGGAAATGGGAGAAATCAATTTTATTGGTGTGAAAAAGAGTCCAAAAAGACATAAGGATGTTGTTGTCTTTTGAACAACTAGAGTAAATTATTCTTCCCTTTCCGTAGTCAAAGCCACAGCGAGTTCGCCAAAAAGCCGGTCAACGCCAGATTCAGAGAGGCAAAAGAAAAAAACAATGTAGATGAAATCCAACTTGATCTGGTCTCATCAAGCTTTGGTGGCTCTTCAAGAGTATCAGTGGATCATCATTTTAGTCTTAATTAAAAAAAAAAAAAAAAAAAAGACCAAATGTCTTTATTTTATCCCACTTAACCAAGTAAACCCTTTATTAATCCTTTATTAACTTTAGAAATCTCAGTTTTTGGAAATATAATAAATGGTTCAAATGTTATTTATTTATTCTGAACTTCTAAGCAAACTGAATAGCTACAGAGTGGACTACGGCAGTTTCCACTCTGTGGGTGCCAGCTATGTTCCTATGATAAAAAGAACGTTTAGGCATTATTCACCAACTTTAATACAAAATGGTAGCAATTCGAGAAGAGGAGGTTTTCGATATATATCATATGGCTCACTGCTGTCAGAGGGTGGCACAAGCAGGGACAGAAAGCTTGTCACTAGGACTCAACTGGTTTTTGTTTTGCTTCTTTTGCAATGTCCATTTTATAGTGAATTTAAAGAAAATATGGTAGTAAAATTCAGATAATTACAGACGTGTAGTAACGTTATTCCATATTTATAATCTGTGCTTAAATTAGGAATTATTTTTACTCTGAAGCCTGAATTACAATTGATCAGATCTAATTAAACATTTAAATACCACAGAACTGAACTGGATTATTCTGCACTAAACAGAGATTATTTACACAGTGCAAGATTGCTTCTGTTTTATATTTAAACACAAGTGGGATTTTTAATGCTGTTTATCCGGACGTTTATGTCAAGAATTAAAACCTCAGACTAGTAAAACATTAACTAATCAACTAATTAAACAGAGATTTTAACATTTTAGTTTGTGAATTGGTAAAACAAAATGAACAATTCAGGAGACTTTATGTCAAAAATCTGCTGAAAATCTTGTATACATATACAGTGTGCAAAGGGTTTTTTCCACGGTGCTATTCATGCTAGAAGTGCCACTGAAGTGAAGCACTACTTTCTTATTTTCCTCAAAAAAAGAGCCTTTAGCAGTGACATGGGGTGCCAAATGTAAAGCACTCAGATTCACATTGGGATATTAACTTTATTTTTCCATAAAGACATATAATGATAGCAAGTAGATGGTGTTTTGTGAGACAGATTTCAATTTGATGAGAAACATCGTATCTCGTGGTACAATATCTTGTTACACTTAATTTAATAATGCTAAATGATCTGGTAAAAAGCGGTATGAACTTCTAAAGATGAGAACATCCAGCCTCTGCTTTTTCGTGTGCATAAATCTTTTCGCTGCCCCATTAGCCAGTTCAAATTCATGAATCATTATTGAGCTCCACCTCATCTTTTCAGTTTCTTAGAGCTGCCAGAGTCTGGGAGCAGACCACTGAAGTTCCTCAAACACTTTGTTGCTGTTCATAAAAAAATACATAGACTGGGGCTCTGGCATGCCTTTTTGCCCTAATTTACCTTATTGACTTCTTGTGAATGCATATCTTTTGTACTTTTACGGGCACTAAAGGTCAGAGTGCTTGTCTTATTCATGGAACCGCCAACCTGCCCTCGCCTTCACCCTCACCTGGGCACCTCTGGGCCCGTAAAGCTAAAATACAGGGAAAGTAGAATGTGGGTGAAGAGGTCCTGGGAGATCATTTTGATAGAATTGCACATCTCATCACTTCAGAGTACACTGGGTATCTATCTTCAGTGACGGTTGAAAAGGATGCTGCACACTGTATGTCAGGAGAAGGCCTCAAGGTTTTTCTTATTCAGAGTTTATGGTCTATAACCCCAAAGCCATACTGAGGTTCGTTGTTCTTCACAGAAACAACATATCTTGTTACATCACATTGCTGACTCATTTTAACCGAAATCATAATCTTTGTGTCTTTGCAAATCAAAGAAACAAGAAATTCAGCTCAGATTGACTAAATATTCACATTGTTGCAGTGAAAAGTAACATTAGAAGCTCCCTCGCCAGGGGCTTGACAGTTCCTCTGTTGCCAAAAGTACTTCGACTTCATCCTATTATTTCCCACTCCTCGGGCCCCCTGGTTGGTCCCCGGCTTTTACAGGAGGGTAGAAGAGGGCCATTAGGAAATGAGTTGACCCAAAGGTCACGAGTGGAGTCAGGAGGCTAGAACCGGACCAAATCCCTGCCAACCTCACTTTTTTAGGGTTGGTTCAGGTCGAAGTGTGATGAGCAAGGAAACCAGGGGACTGGGGATAGGGTGTCTTCCAGACTCGACCTGCGATAGTTTGACTTTAATTAAGTCAGATTTGACTTTGTTTACAAGCCCCAGTGGTCTTAAATCATCTGGCGCTTTACCCTCTCTCCCATCCCACTTATTTCCCCATCCCCTCATACCTTGAGTCCTTCTTCTTTTCTTCACTCTTAATACGGTGTCAGACATCTATTTATTATGCCATTTTTACTGCTTTTCAGAAACTGCTTAGAAGCTATGGGGATTCCTTCAAATAGGATATTAGGGACACCCCTCCAAGATGTCAATCTGTTAGCGATATGAAAGGCCGCTCACCCCACTAAACTCCCCCCTCGGCTGAAACCCGGAGCTCTTTATAGCCCCATCAGGCACCCACATGGAGGACTTACTGCTGACCTTGTGACCAGGCAGTTGACGCCATATGAGGAGGGAATCTTTCTCTTGTCCCGTTACATCTGACCTGTCTTTCTGTCCTCACAGACTTGCTGACGTCTTTTTTTATTGGTAAATCATTCCCAATTCTTACTTTACCATATGTTCTGCTGTTCAGAACAATTTTTATTTTCTTGCTTTTCATCAGACCACTTTATTGAACTGATTTATTTGGGGACATTTGTACTATCTGATGAAATAGTACAAATCTCTTTTAGTAACTATACAGGGAGCATAATTAATATTCTCTCATATTTAAAATGTTTACGCAGTTCATATCATACTTTTATTAGGTAGTTACTTGCTTATTTGCCATGCAACAAAAACGCCCCCAACCATCCCCATCACATTAAAAGTTTACATGTAACTAAAGAGTTGTTATAACAGGCTTACTGGCATGTTGGCAGTTGATAAGCTTGCTGCGAAAACTCAGTGTTGGGGTGTAGGGTTACTAATTGGATCAGTTGGGTTAAATAAATGTTTGAGCGTTTCCCTGTACTAACACGACCTAAGGTTGAGAGCCTCTCATCTTTGCAGGAGTGAGTGGGGATTGGGGGGGGATAAAGCAAATGAAGGAGAGAGGAGGAAAATAAAGTGGGAAATGAGCTCATTAATGATGACATCAAATTTGTTCAGTGTGTTTGACGCATGTGTGAAAGTGCTTCCAGAAAAAAAACAACAAAAAGACAGTAAAATCCCCAGTGACGACTAAAACTTGAGTAAAACTCTTTTGTCCTTGCAGGTTTCAAATCCAGCGAGGATCGAGTGACCCCACCAGCTACAAGAGTCTGCGAGACTGCTTCCGCACGATTTTCCGCAGGGAAGGGTACGTAATTCCCAACCAGTTTCGACAGTTACAGGTCCATAGAAATAAAAGGATTTTTTAAATTGAAATTTCTATTACTAAATGCTTATACAGCACCTTGGAAAAGCGAAAAAGCGACTGAAACAGTCCAGGCCACCAATCACAGCTGGAAGTTTTTTGGGGGGCAATGACTTTGCAAACAGCACATCTAGAAACTAGCAAAATAGTTCTGCCTCAATCAGACTGGATGCAAAGTGTTTATGAACATACATTTGCATGTCTTGCCACCAATTCACAGTTGGATTTTGATCTTGATTTTGACCTTTATAACACATGCATATAATTTATCCCAAAGTCCCGACCTGAAACTGTGCTGAAACTTTTAAATGCATCTCTTCTCCAACACACCCGGATCTAATGAATGGCTCATTACCAGGCTTCTGCAGAGCTGAATGACATACCAGTGAGGGAATTCAGCTATTTGGTTCAGGTGTGGTGGAGAAGGGATGCATCTAAAACCTGCAGGATAGCAGCGCTTAAAGACTGAACTTGTGCACCCCTGAACGTAACCATTCCATTGTAGCTCTGACACTGTGTTTAGTTATCCTGGTAGAAAATGAACCCCTGCCACAGTCTCAAATGTTTTTTTAGCTAATAGCAGGTTTTCTTTCACACCACCTCCCCTGTCCATGCAAAAGAAAATCATCACCAAATGACTGTACTGCATCCACCCCACTTTATAACAAAGATAGTGTTTTCAGGGTGATGTGCAGTGTTTGTTTTCTTTAAGAGATAACAGTTTATGTCTTGACTAAAGAAATTCAGCTTTGGACAAATATGACCTCAGCATCTCTGTCTGCACTACAATGTAACTTGAAGCTCTTCTGGCTTACTTTCAACAACGGCGTTCTTCTTGCTATTATTCCAAAAAAGGCACATTTGTAAAGTGCATGATTAATAGCTGACTTGTTGCCAGATTCTCTTACTTGTGCCGTGGATCTCGTGTCGTGCTTCTGCTTGACTGGCCTCTCACCTTAGCTGATTGGTCATATCTTTGTATTTTTGAGATTAAATCACACACAACTACGCTATTGAGCTGAAAGCAGCTGTTGGAATTTTATATAGCTGTATCAGAATAAAGGGGGCAAATATTTCAGATTTTCATATGTGAAAAATTTTGCAATGTGAGAAAATGGGAGACAGATTAAGAGGTATGCATACTTTTTGGAAGCGATTGTAGCTCGGTAGCTGGGTCTGTAATTAGTGGAATATGTCCAAAACCACATGTGTGCCTTTTAATTACAAAGTAGCGAAGTTTCAAAGACTAAAATCTTGATCATTCTTCTGTTCTTCTTGCTCATCAACTGCGTGTTTGTCTCTGTCAAACACAGTCCTGAATATCTTCACGTTCACTATAGTTTGTGCCAGACGAGAGTAGACTAACTAACGACAGAGATCCTGCTGTGCTCCATCCGGCTCTGCTTTCCTCGTGACAGCCCTGTGAGACAGTGCAGGTGTAAGAGAAAGTGTTTGCCACTTGCTCTGTTTACGGCGAGTCGACAGCTTTACTGCGGATATAAAGTTGATCTGCTGCGAGGTGTGAGCAGGCACACGGTGAAAGGGCGGTTAGTGACAGTTGGCAATCTTCACTTGGCTGGGGTTCATCAACAGCAGCTTCTCCGCTGCAGTCAGCCCCCCACCCCTCCTCACTCGGCTCACATTATCATTATAATATTTAACATCTTTGCTAGCACATGTTTTCTGAATTGGCTACCGGGGAAGTCGGTCCGAGTGAATTTCCAGAGAACTGTAAAAGTGAAACGACTGCCATATTACATCATGTCCCTCAGATAAGCTAGAAAACTACGCTGACTTTGAGTTTATGCAGCAAAATACTGCCATGTTTGGAAGAGTCCCCAATGACAGTAGAGCCACTTTCTTTGCTGGCCAAATATCTTTATAGTATATTTTTGCTCAGTCTGTAATAACTTCCCGGTAGCACGTTGTGGATCACCTCCAGGCCAAACCACTTAGTTATAATTATACAAGAGTATTATAGGCCCCACTGTTGTAGAATTATTATTAAAAATAAACATTTCCAGCCAGCTTATGGCAGCACTCAGCTAACACCAGACCTCACTCTGTCTGAGGTGAGGAAGAAGGAAATCTGAGCTTTTAGCTTAAGCTATGCCATTAAAATGAACAAAGACTTGAAAGACTACACATAAAACGCAGGCATATAGGATTTGCTTCTTCAAAGGAAAAAAACACATTTGAGCATTCATTCTTAAAGTGCAAATTAAGAAAAAACAATCTGTGGGAAAAGAGTAAAAAAAAAAAAGTCACCTTTTTTTTATCACCTTATGCATTAAATCCTCTTACATTTGCTTGTAATTACTGCTGTTAATTGTTTGCATCTGGAGTGAGACTAAAAATGTAATTTATGGGAGCAGTTGTGAATATTTTCAGCAGGGTCACGAAATTGTTAGGAGTGCCTATGCATCATCTGAGAATGATGGAAATACAGTAGAATCGTGATTAAAAGTTGGCATGGACTGGTATGAGATCCCCATGGTATGACAACCTTGAGTAAAAATACCACATGTAAAGTAGTAACCCAGAGATTTAAAAGAAAAAGGTTCAGCCGGGTTTCTGGTTTTATTTTAAACAAAAATCAGAAAAATCCGTCATTTTAAGTGCTGCTGCTGTTAAGCAACAGGTCGAATGACTGAAAGATAGGCAGCCGAGCTGTAATGCCATATATAAATATTGTTTATTGATTATGATACAAAGACACAATGAGTAGAAAAAGATTAATGTTGATGGGTGCTCTGTTTTATGTACTCATGACATTATTTACTTATCATTTTATTTATGGTCTAGACTTAGACTTGTGGTGTGGGGCTCAAGGCTTTACTAAAAGAGCTTGACACACAGGGGGCGACATCGCTCCCTCTCCATTTATTTCCTATGGAACGTAAGCAGTCAGGCAACAATTGCTTGTCCTCCTTCTACATGTGAAATTTTAACACAGACTTCTGACGCAACACAAGAAATTTGAAAAACTTTTGTTGCTGGTTGCTATCGTATCCAAAGTGTCGGGAACCGTTTTCCTTTGCTGCTGCTGCTGTCCATGTCTTGAGCCCATAAGGAATCTAGACTTGCAGTCTAATGACTCAAGATCTGACTGAGACTGGTGGGTTGGGACTCGAGACTTGACAAAAACCACTTCACTACCTTTAACTGGTTCTGCACCAGTCTGCGCTGGCCAGAATGCTCTCCATTAGCAGATTGTGTCCGTTTTTCATACTCACTTCAGGGGTAGCACAAGCCATGTCCAACAGGTTGCATTTGTTGATTGACCCTTGTTTCAGTCACTGAAAACGCCAAGCAGCATTTCAGCCACTGCAAGGAATTTATACAAGAAAGTACTGAAATATTTGGGTTTATTTGAGTCCATCAAAACCACAACCTCAAGGTTATCCACTGCTGAGTGTCATTGCTAACATCATCTCAGAGTCTACCACAGACCGAGACTCACTCTCCAACTCAAGACCCGACTCATTTGTGATTCGAGACTTGACTCATGGTACACTTGAGTTAGACTGGTCTTAGAAGTGTGAGTTAGACTTGCATACTTATGATTCAAGACTTGACTTAGGCTTTGATATAAAGCGGTGGTCTCAAACTGCTGTCTTTCAGGGCCAGAGTCCAGCAACTTTTAGATGTGTCCCTTGTCCTACACGCTTGGATAAAACTTTGAAACCGCCTTACTAGTGTGTAGTCAGGCTCTACAGAGCTCAGCTAATGAGCTTATATTGGAGCCAGGTGTGCTGAAGCAGAGACATCTAAAAGTTGCAGGAGACCAGCCCTTGAGGACTGGAGTCGGAGACCACTGTACTAAAGGGTTGACCTAGATTCACAAGACTCACAAGTCGACTTGGACTTATTGTTTGGGAATTAAATCTCATTAACAGCATTTATTTGATTTATTCAGGAGTAAGTGCAAACTGATATCTAATATAAGCTACACATAAGAACTTTGGTGCAAATGCATAAGCAGATTTTTCTGTGAAAAGATGTGCATGATTTATTAGTCTCTCACCATGGTATACTGGTTTATAACAGTCAGTTTGTGTTTCCGAAAGATGTCCAAACAAATGTTTCTTCAACTAAGTGCTTTATTAAATGACTTTTGAGCCATTTCATTCTGAAATGGCTCAAAAGTCATTTTTACATTTTATTATTTCACAGTTAAACATCCACCATACCGTATGACATATGTGCTGTTTAGACTTGACAATGGTTTTAAATGTGGATTTGGATTTTGAAAATCCTCTTGCCAAGATTAAAACCCTCCAAAGCCAGTAATATATAAAGTTTAGGAGTGGATAATTTAAACACAGGAATTAAGAAAATCTTTTTAAAAAATAAATAAATAAAAAGCACCTTAGTTTATTTAGAGATGTTAATTTTGTTCTATTTTTGTTTTAGCATAAATCCATATTTATTTCACCACTGAGGCAAATATTGCACACAATCAATCTTCAAATGGTTTAAATCACTTATTTAAAACTGTTTATTGCTGTTGATTTCTTGTTGCATTACATGTTTCAAGAGCAGCAGTTGTGTTACTATTTTATCTGCACAGACAGGATTTCGCTTGAGTTACATAATTATGGTCATAAATTCTTTTATAGTCAAAGTGAAATTAGGCCTAAGAAACAATGGCACGGGCTAGACAGTATAAATATTATGAATATTTTCACTCAATAGAAACGGGAGACTTGATTTGAACTCGTGGGGAAAACAAGGACTTGTGAATATTTATGCTTTATGCTTAAAAAAAATGTTTAGAAATTAGTGATTAAAGAGTGGTGACCTTGTATCGGCTAAAACAGCAGGTCGTCAATTTTTACTTTCTTTTTATAGACGCACAGGATGTTTAAAAACAGATAATATTGGACCACACCCCACCGCTTCTAACATTTTTGTGTCTTCCTGTTCTGGTCTGCGTAAACCAGCAGTGGAAGTCTAACAAGCGGGCATTAAATGGTGAATCAGTCGGAATGTTTGCTCAGGTAGCCGACCTGCAGAAGGCTGCTTAACAGACACGCTACTTGCTAATTTGCTAACTGTACTTGTAAAACGGTGATGACTTTGTCTTACTTGCAAGGAAGTGAAACGTGTAGGAGTGGCTGACACCAAGCAGAAACAGGTGAGGGAGGGGGAGCGTAGCGGTACTCTGCTTCATACAGCCAAATCTTTGGTATCTCATTAAAAGGACGTTAAGCTGTTGGAACAGTTTGATGGAAAAAAAATTTGCAGATTGAAAACAATATCTTTTTAAAACCTTTATTTCCCTTGATACCGGTAACTGGCCTCTGCCCATTTGGACCTATTACATCAGGGTTAAGAGGGGATCTAAGGTTGACACCAGCTGGGACCACCCGTAACGGCAGTAAATACGGGTGGTATTTAATAAGCGTGTCCTCCAAATTAGATGAGAAACATTGTGTACACATTGTTTTTTCCTGCACCTTTTGTGTACTTTTTTATGGGACCAAGAGAACATGTTAATTGTTCTCTCAATGTTATTTTGGTGGGGAATTTATGTTAGCCTTGAATAAAATAAGCCGGCCTGTCTTCTGTTTTGGAGAATTGTTTCCATTTAAAAACCACACAGTAAAATAAAACATTGCAGGTTATGATTTATAATTTGTATCTAATCAGCTGCTTGAAATGTAACCCACAACATGTGAAAAGGTATATGCTCACGTTGAAAAGAAGACTTTTGCCAAATCTATTCTTTTTAGTGTAGTCATTAGGATGTACAGTGAGTTGAAATATTTTAGTAGTTTAGTGTATTCTCCTGGCCCACATCTGCTGAATTGTCCCTCAAGGTCAAGGTGAAAGTAGACCTTGGGTAATGGAAAATATTTGCAGGTGAGGCTGACACATTGTTTACATGATAAAATGTTCCCCGGGGTGGTTCATACAGGGTGGGAATCTTCTCAAAGCCATGGTGCGAAGTGTATATTTAAAAAAAAGAAATTACACTAAAACAATGCGTTTTGCACAGCACGCCTTTATTATTCACTGCTTTTCTTGATTGTTCTCATCAAGTGCAGTTCTGTCACTGCCACGCTCCTCTCCAGATGGATGGAGGCTGTTAAAAAAGGAAAGGTTTATGAAAATGAAAGCCAAATTATACACACCAGAACAAACAAACACAAACTCGCATCCATTTGGCTCTCCCCCGATGTCCCACTCTGTCTCATGAGGCCATTTGTTTAGGGAAGACAGAAAGGGACTTAGTGCGTACTTTACATTGACAATCAAATGAGAATTCAAATGATGGCCACTCACTGGAGTCCATATTTGTTCTGTAACAAATTTCACTCCTTCTTCATCACCCAGTGGCTCCCCAGTCTGACCACACCCGGGAAATCTGTGGCCACCATTTGCATGAACATAGAGAGCCGAGGGAAGGGCCTTCCGTTTGACTAAAATAACTTGTTAACACCGACAATGCGAGTGATTAATTTTTGTTTTCTATGTAAGAAACTTGTTGGGATAAAATTATAAATTTTTACTTACAAAACAATTTCAGCTGTTGTATAAGAACGCTGCATAAAAATCTACTATTTAATGATAAACATATAAAGCCATTGTTCTCAAAGGCATATTATGTTAAAATGCCTCAGGATACAGATTTAACCAACATAAGAAAATCCAAATGTTATGAGCTGCAACTTATTGCACATTTTGGAGTTTCAAAACTGCATGTTTTCAGTAAACTCTGGATATGACTCTAATTTACACTGCCTGGCCAAAAAAAAAGTCGCCACCAAAAAATGGTCACACTCTCTAATATTTTGTTGGGCCGCCTTTAGCTTTGATTACAGCCCGCATT